>JAFFZR010002133.1:0-10107 GCA_018397195.1 Lethrus apterus
ATTGTATTTTTGCGAAATTGGTTGATAATAACCATAGTCTTTGAATTTGGATCTTGGTCTTTAGATATAGTGTTGGATTAAGTGGATTGTGGAGAATGTAGATATATATGTTATTTGTTTTAGTTACTATTAAAGATGTGGAATGATCAACTACAAATCAGACCATCAGATGAGAAAATGGGTACAAAAGGGAAAGTTGCTGGCGCCACTTACGCCCAAACAAAAGTATATCTTAAACCTCTTTTAAGAAAATTAAAAACTTATACTTTACCTGAGGACATATCGGACAGTTTAACTGAAATAGTGGAACATCTCTTAAACAGGAATTATTTAAAAGTAATCTTGTTGCCTTTTTTTTTCTTGTCTTTAATTGTCTTTTATTGTAGGCAAGTGATGCATACCTTCAGATGGCTATTGGTAATGCTCCTTGGCCGATAGGTGTAACTATGGTGGGTATCCACGCACGTACAGGACGTGAAAAAATCTTTTCCAAAAACGTCGCACATGTAATGAACGACGAAACGCAGAGGAAATACATACAAGGTTTAAAGCGATTAATGACGAAATGTCAGGAATATTTTCCAACGGATCCTTCAAGATGTGTTGAATATGCCGCTTTTGGTACACCACAAGGTTCAAGCTCGCATTTTAATTAAATTTGAATATTTAAGAATAATTGTAAATAATTTATGACTTGATATAAACTATAAAAATAAGTGAATTTTTTTTATTATTAATTGTTCAAACCTAAACACCTAATACTTTAATGGAAAATTATTTCTGATGTCCTAACTCGGCTGCACGCTTGGCTGCTGCTTCAACTGCATCCATAATTGCACCCCTTGAAACAAATCGATTTAAAAAATTAAAAATAATTTAAAAGTACTAACCGAACACCCTTTTTTTCCAAAGCGTGCATACCAGCAATTGTCGAGCCTCCAGCTGAACATACTTGATCTTTAAGTTGCCCCGTATGATTATTAGTTTGTAATACCATCTTGGCGGCACCAAAGACAGTTTGCGCAGCAAATTTAGTCGCCATATCCCTGTGTAATCCCATTTTCACACCTCCATCTGATAATGCTTCAATCATTAAATAAACCTACAATTTGTTAACAACCAAGTTCATAACAAAATTAACTTACAAACGATGGCCCACTCCCAGATAATGCACCAGCTGCATTAATCATGTATTCCGGTATTCTTTCACACATCCCGGAAACTTGTAGCATGGTTTCTACGATCGATATATCGTCAGGTGTGACCTTTTTACCCGGACAATACACTGTACAACCTTCACCGACCATCATTGGAGTGTTGGGCATAATACGAATTACTCTTGCCCCTTCAAACCTCGAAAGCATCTACAAGGCCTTCTTTTTTAATTGTTTTATTTAATTCACTTACATTTTCAAGCATTTGTATCGTGAATCCTGCTAAAATGGACACGAATAGTTTATTTTTGATTTCATTGGATTTTTCATATATGGTAGTTAGAGCTTCCGACAGGATCTGGGGTTTTACGGCTAGAAAAATAATATCAGATTTTACTGCAACTTCACTGTTGTCCGTTGTGACATTTGCGGCGAATTCTTTCCATACATCGAGGTTTTTTATGTACGGGCTGGAAACATATACTTGTGGGTAAGTTATTAATCCTGCAAGTTTGTAGTGAGCGTACAATTGTGGATGTTTTACATTCGTTATTAAATTAGAACTTACCCTTGCTGACAATTCCTTTACATATAGCTTTTGCCATGTTGCCATCACCGATGAAACCGATTTTTTTAGTAATTTTCGAAACCGATTCATTTTGTGTATGAATGTAACTCGAGCTGAATGATCGAATTTGAATACTATAAGTAAGATACAATACAATATTAAATAACATAAACTGTAACACATTGTTAGCAAATCCAAGTGGTATTAGAGAAAAAAAAGAACAAAGTGGAAGAGGCCGGCCCAATAATATTCAAGTCATGGCCGAAGATCTAAATCCGACCCTGTTCTTTTTCACACAACTACTATGTATGATTAAACACAAAAAATTGAAATTGTTAATTATGTAACAAAAAAATGTACATATTAATACAAACCGTGTAATGGAATTGCACACAACGTATATTTTCTGGAAATAATTCATTATTTGCAAATGTATAGTTGCTATTTGCTATCGTCTATACAAAAAGAATTGCACATTTTAACGTGAACGTATGTCTTTAATTGAACAACTATAAAGAATGCCGATTATTTAAATAATGAAAAGGCCATAAGAATAATATTTTGGAAATTGTATTTACTTCTTAACAAATAAATAAACTATTTACTTAAGTAGTATTAAATGTAGTTTAGTTGAGGTAGGCAACACATTATACAACCAAAAACATTCGCATATAAAATTGGTATCTGTTTTAACAACAAATTGTTGGGAAATCACCTCTCTGATACAGGTGTTTTCAAAATTAACAAGGAATTTCTTTTCATTTTATGGAAACTATTCCCAATTGACATTATGCGATACGCCACCTCGCGGCAAATTTTTACACTAGCGACAAAGGAACATCAGTGAAAAACAAAAAAACGTTAGATTTAAAACACAGAACTGTTTTCAAAAAATAAGGTTATGTCATATAAATCGATAATGGATATGACTCATATCCATTATCGATTTATTAGCAAGCGAACATTTGTAAACTAGTAATTTTCGAATTGATAATAGTAGCGTCATCTATTTATTAATAGCCTAATTAAAATTATTTTGTTTCCATTGTTTCCATTTGATAAGTAAGTATCTGTAAATTATAAAAGGTACCTATAAATTAACGAATTTATTTTATTGATCCTTTAATGTTCTAAGCTACTGTATACTAATTGGTTTGTTGTTATTTTGTTAGTTTGTATTATAACAGTACGTAATTCAATTTCAAGGTGCGAGGTTATATAAATGATATTTAAAAATATAAATTATTTAATTCAGAAACATATTACAAAATTAATCGTCGCTAAATAATGACATTACGTAATATTCAATATACATTTGTATCTCATTTATGTTCGATTTATTAGCAAGCGTACAGTTGTAAATTTCAACCGCCATCTATTTATTAATAGCCTAACTAAAATATACACTAGCGACAAATGGACATCAGTAATTAGTATTCATGCGATTGATACGTCCATTTTGCTAATTTCTTTGTTCGAGTACTATTTTTTCTGTAAATCATCTTTTTTCAAAGCCAATTAACTGTTAATATTTTGAATTGTCCTACTATCAGTAGACATATTTTATGGATAGCAGCGCCACCAACGGTAATGTAAATAGCCAATACTACACCTACTCATAATTTAATAAAAAACAATTTAACATAACAAAAGTTTAGTTTATTAATAGTTTAACGTTTAACAAAAAAATAAATTTCTAACTTACGTATATAAAATTATTACTTCTTATTGCCTAGTTCCGCAGATTTTTTCGCAGAAGCTTCAATTGCGTCCATCAAGGCAGACCTACGTTAAAAAAAAATTATAACTTATATTCAAAAATTTGAAAACGTACCTAACACCAGACCGTTCTAAAGTATGTATACCAGTAATGGTGGTACCACCAGGTGAACACACTTCATCTTTTAAAACACCGGTGTGTTTACCAGATTCCAAGACCATTCTTGCAGCACCGAGGACAGTTTGTGCGGCGAAATTAGTAGCCATAGCTCTCGGAATGCCCATTTTTACACCACCATCGGACATCGCCTCTATTATTAAATATATCTAAAAGTAATGTCGTCAAATATGACCGAAAATTTATTTTATTACTAACAAATGCGGGTCCACATCCTGCTAGAGCACCAATCGCGTCAATCATTGATTCAGGTACCAGTTGGCAAACACCGGCTACTTCCAAAATTGTTTTGACGAGAAAAATATCAGCTTCTGTGGCTTGTTGACCTGGACAGTAAACGGTACAACCTTCACCGACCATCATGGGAGTATTTGGCATCACTCGAATCACACGAGAACCTTCAAACCCTGACAAAATCTTGCAAAATAATAAAAATTAAAACACTATGAATAAAAATATGACCAAAGTTTTTTTAAGTAATAATGTTAATAATTAGGAATATATAGAAGAGATTGTATAAACAAAATGTTTCAAAACTAATGGGTTTTTAATGGTGATTATCTTTTAGCGTACATCAGTCGAAATTTAAATGTCAAAATATTTTTGTCCTCTTCCTTGAAATTACTGTATACTAACATTTTCAAGAGCTTGTAATTTAATACCAGCAAGTATAGACACAAATAATTTATTGACTACTTTACTCGGTGTGCTCATAGTATCATATATATTTGCGATTGCAGCTGGTAATATGTGTGGTTTAATGGCGAGTATTATAACATCAGCTTCTTCGGCCACTTTACCATTATGAGTAGTTATGTGAGTGCCATTTCTTTTCCAATCTTGTAAATTCTCTACATGTGGCCCCGATACGTACATTTGTGAGTAGGGTACTAAGCCTAAAACACATTTTTAGAAAACGCATTCACGCGACTTGTTTTTGTACCTTTTCGCACCATGCCTTCACTTATTGCCTTTGCCATGTTACCTCCACCTATGAAGCCAATTTTGCTCTTTATAATCGAATCGTTCATTTCGGAAAATTTCGTAAAAAAAAAACGATGAACTTGATAAATAATTATTGATCAACCGACGTTGGTAAATTTTATGTTGTCTGAATGCAACAAAAAAAAACAGAACTGTTATCAACAAATGAGGTTATGTCTTATCCATTATCGATTTATTAGCAAGTGAACAGTTGTAAACTTGTAATTTTCGACTCCATAATAGTGGCGTGATCTTTTGGTTGCAGTTAAATTTTTCGAGCACCATCTATTTATAAATAGCCTAACTAAAGTTATTTTTTTTATTTAATAAGTAGGTATCTGTAAATTATAAAATGTACCTGCAATGTATACTAATTTCTTTCCTATAATTTTGTTAGCTTGTATTCAAGCGTCATCTATTTCTTAATAGCCAAACTAAAAAATTTTTTTTTCAATTGATAAGTAGGTATCTGTAAATTATAAATTGTATAAATTAACGAACTTATTTTATTATTCCTTAATGTTCTAACGATTAGAATCTAATCGAATGTATACTAATTTGTTTGTTGTTATTTTATTAGCTTGTACTAACACAGTACGCAATTCAATTTCAAGATGTGAGGTTATGTAACTGATATTTAAAAATATAATTTATTGAATTCAGAAATATATCACAAAATTAATCATCATCGCTAAATAAAGACATTACGTAATATTCAACATACATTTGTTTTTCATTTGTGTTGATTACTAGTTGTAGTCCCAATAATCCAGTATCACTGGTAGAAATTGATACTTTACTAGCATAGCCCATCACTTTTAATATTTGCCTTATATAACTGAAAGCATATTGATATTTCTTAGTTTTATCACATTGAAATATCGTGATCATATCACAATGTTTCGAAATATCAATTACAGATTCACCCTGAAATACAAACATAAGTAAGGAGTTTTTACTTTTTTTTTATTGACGTACCGCTACACTATTTGTTGTAATTCTAAAATAAGGGTAATCAGGACTTAAGAGCAATTGAAAATCATCCGACGTTTGATCCAAGTCGGTTAACACTTCAACTAACAGGGCTGCATCTACAACAACTTTATTACTGGTGCACTCGTCAGCTAAACTAATTTCATTAAATTCTTCGGCGTCCATCGTTCGAATTTCACAATCAACTGTAATGTTCTCTTCACTGTGTTTTAACACCAAACATAGCGGAGAACCTAACGATTTATACGAAAGTTTAAGGCTGGGATTACCGTCATCGCCGAAAATATGAAGACATTCGGTAAGTACTTTTAAACTAATTTTAAATTTTATATCTTCGGTTGGATCGATGTAATAAGATGTGAAAATTTGAGCTGGTAAATAGGCGGAGGTTTCGACGCATTTCATTTCTTCTACGGTTACTTTTAAACCTTCCTCCATCGGATGTATAATAGCAAACTGGAAACTCGCACATTATTTATTATTATCAGATGTTGATGAACGTACTTCTTTGAAAGTGATCGCTTTCAGTACATTATATGCCATTTTAAAATCAGTAATTTCTGCACGAAATTTATGTGCTGACATTTTAAAAATCGAAAAATAATTCGATTTGAATATTTTTCTTGTTTGAAAGTTTGAATTTTTAGGTTAAGTATACAACTTTGAAGGGTAAAACATCTCGTGCGCCATCTATGAAAATTGTTTCAAATAATTCAAGGCGGTGTTGCCAGATGAGAATTAATAAATTATTTATTATTACTGCAGTGGTTGTAAATGAAGTTTAAATATGCATTTCATACATTTATGGTTATAAATAATAAAGTAAATTTAATTTTTATGTATGCATAAAGATTAATTTATGATATATTTGTGATAGAATAATTTGGCAGCACCGTTCATGTAATGGCTACCAGTCAAAGTTAGTTTATGCTCTTCGAAAATATTCGATAATTCCGAAATAATTCAACGTATTAATTTCAGTTTTATAAGCGATACGTTGTGCATTAAATCGGATATGCGATCGTAATATTTTCGTTATATTAAAGTAAGTGTATGTTTAGTTTATAGGACGCCCAATTATATGTGTATCGACCGTGAGAGATCAACGACCTATCGAGTACTTAGCGGAAAATTCAAATCGTCGCAGAGACTCCACTAATCGTGTTCTCGACGCATTTCACATCAATTTTTCGGTTTTCGTGAAGCGGTACGGAAAGACTCTGCCACACGAATGTTTATGACGGCATTTGGGGCTTGTGCGGGAGGTCCCACGGATAGAGTACGCATGGCCTAATTTTGCTATACGATTTCTTATACCGATTCGTTTGTATCTTTTCGTGCTTGCAATTTTGTTTGATGTGTTTCATTTGACGTTATTGCTTCTGATTGTTCGTGCTCGTGAGTCGAGGAAGTGCGAAAATGTTCCAAAAAAATATGAGTTTTATGGCTCACCCGGCTTATCGATTCTGTACTTATTACAACTTTTTAGTTGCATGGACTTTATATCTAAAGACTACAACATAGTTAAAACGTGTGATTACCTAAGGTCATGTATTCAAGATTATTCATGATAATCAGAATACAGAGATCCCGCCTCATAAATTTAAAGTTGTCCATTTTGGAAATTTGGTGGGATCCCTGTTAGTGAAGAAAGATTAATTGGCAATTGTTGTTTAGCTTATAAGTGAATGTCTGTTAATATAATTAAAAATGTGTATTATGTATTTAAAGAAATTTTCAAGAACTGTTTGATTGAATGTTGTGTGAATGTCATATGTTGTATTCGACCGTGTGTCCGTTATAAACCACATGGTGACAGTGGTCGCATTGACCATGTGGTGCGTAACGTTGGTACCGGTACCTGATATCGCGTGTCGTGATTCTAGCGTCGCGAACTGAACGTCGTCTCGCGTTCGTGTCTCTCCATAGTCTTCGACTGCAATCTCTTGAGAAGATTATACTTTTGAATACAGTGTTACGAATTGAAAAGGTAACGTATTGTAAATTTATTGCAAATATAACATTTACATTTTAGCAGGATGTCTTCGAGAAGAAGAAGCAGAAGCAAGGAAAGGCTTAAAAGTGGGACTTCCAAACTACGTATGGATAGTAAGCCACAAACACCTAGAATTACAGGTATGGTATGACTTGTCGTATTATAAGAGGTATTAATGTTTATTTTTTAGATCCTAGTTTACCTGCAGGTCGAAGGAGAGAAATCGATAATGTGATGAAGAAAGCTCGTGCCTCACCCAATTCAAATGCCTATTGGGATAAAAAGCTTTTGGAAGTGGAGGCTAAAGATCCTAATCGGTAACTTTTTTGATATTTTTATATGACACAAAGATACTAATAAGTTTCATTTAATAATAATAATAATAGTGATGATAATAGTGAGATCGAAAAAAAGAAGTCAAAGCAAGCCATGAACAAAATTCGGCAAATAACAGGCAACGTAAGAATATTGCCATTTACCGTTTCCTGTTTCATTTCAATTCCAAAAATAGAATTCTAAAAGAAAAGCTTTGATTTGTTTGGTTAACATTTTTGACGAACGTCAATTTGACATTAAGAAATAAATAGTGGTTTAAGTAAAGAGATGCCTATTTTAATTCATGGCTTACTTTGACTTTTTTTTTGATCTCACTGTACATGATTATGGCCAACAACAGCTCAGATTAAAAAACCTTTTACTCATTTATCATAATTTGCCATTTTTTTAAAATTTGTTGAAGGTGGAGACACAGCGGCTACAAGTCATTGTACATTGACGGTTCATCATCTCCGTCTTCTCCTAGCCGACGAAGTCGTTCGCGTTCTGCACCTGGCGGTCGTCGATCGCCGCCGCCTTCTTCTTCGCGAAGATCGCCGGTCGGTGGAGGTCGGAGATCGCCGCGTTCGCCCCCACCTCCGTCACGTCGTTCACCAGTCGGGCGTCGGTCATCTCCCGTATCGCGTCGGTCTCCTATCGGACGTCGATCGCCGCCGCCGTCTTCGACTACACGTTCTTCGCGGCCCGCGCGTCCTCGGTCACCGCCTCCTCACAGGACTACCTGTCGCCGATCTCCATCGGCCAGTTCCGTTAGCAGTTGCTCGGACGATTCATGCTCTGTTTGTTCACCAAAACATCACAGACATGCTCGTTCTAGGTAATTATTCAGTTATTTTACTTTTTACATAACAACGTTTTTATCAGTTTTTCATTTTTACTGTAGATTAAGTAGAGGTTGAAAAGTAGTAAATTTTGATTTTTCAACATTTTTAAGAATATCTAGCGATGATGAATTAATGAAACAAAGAGAAGTTATACGTGAAAGTGCAGTTATTAAAATTGGTAGAATTAAAAGAAAAGCATACGTTAAACGTAAGAAAAATATAACGGCTGGAAAATATATAATAATGGGTTGCAAGTAAGTACAAACGTTTCAACAATTCTTATACTTCGAATTGTCAGATAAGGATTTTATTAAATTTGTATACATTTGACCTTTACATTCATTTCTTTTCATCATCGATCACTTTTTATTTAAATGCAGACAGAACCTCGGCTTTTACAGTGTGTCCCAGATCGAGTGGGATTGCATGGGTAACTTTCTTATCATTGAAGATGGAGATTTGGTTAAATGGGCAATGTTTTGCAGTTTTATATGCTGATTTAAAATCTGTTTGAAAAAGTTCAAAATGTCGAACCCGTCAGTAGTTATTAAAAAGAAACTAAAAACTGTCATTTTCTTGTCAAATGTCAAATATCTTCGTAAGTATAAGAGATACGAAAAAAAGTTTCAAATGAAAGTCATTGTATTCGATAAGGCCAATTTAAAATTGATGTCGAACAAAAATTCAAGATTGCTGCTTTTGTGGTACTCCTATCAAATTCCTTAAGTTAAATGAGCGCCATATTGGGTTTTTAGGTTACTGGATAGAATTTTTTATTCTCTTTTCAACGATGTAAGATAACGTATGATAAAAAATATCAGTAAAATTAATTGTTTTTACATTTTAATCAAGTAGGCTTACATGGATCCAAACAAAATTTATTTAAGAAAACAAAACTTAATTCTAATAATCACATGAAATATTCAAAATGCTGGCCATTCTTAGCTAAACATAGTTGACACCGTTTGACGACACTTCGAGTTACTTTACGCAACGTATTTCGATTAATACTAGCACACGCTCAAGTACTGCTTCGTGCAGTTCCTGAACATTATTGTAGCTGTATTCACTTCCATATACTTTATTCTTTAACTTGGGTACCTCACAGAAAAAAGTCAAGAGGCGTTAGATCAGCTGATCTGGCTGACCATCGAACATTAGTATTGGTGGCAATAACCTTATTGTCAAATCGGTGAATTAAATAATCTACCACGTTTCATGAATTGTTGTTTTTCATCATAGCTACTTACCTACTTGATTATACTTTTAAAAAGTAATGTCGCTATGTTTTTTGTGGTTCAAGTACTTAATACTTAGTACTGAATTGACATGTTATTAAGTATTATATATAATTA
>JAFFZR010002134.1:0-19812 GCA_018397195.1 Lethrus apterus
AAACTATGCTTTTTAAAGAATGTTTCCATAGTGAATAAATAACAAACGTCAAATATATTTATTACCCGACGAAGATCACGAAACACATTTTTATATTTCTTAATATTGTGTGTCGTAATAAATATATTTTATTGCACAACTTGAGTTTTAATTTGGTTGCACGCTCAAGAAAGAAAAAAAAGCTAAATTTAAAAGAAATAAATTACTTTAAATGGGGCAAGTCCATTTTAGATAAACACCATTTTTTATTTTTATACGGTTACTTTTTTTTGCAAAATTTCTTGCAAAAACTTTAAATAATTGGGAATTAAATATGAAAAAAAAATATATATAACAAAAAATTTAATTTTTAAAAGATAAAGAACTAAAATCTCATATGGTGGATTTGTTTAACTTTACACAGACACGAGAAGGTTTTTACGCGTTTCTTTTGCAGTAAATTCTGCGCCAATTTATATTTTATATCAGAAAAGCAAAACGTGCGACGACGTTAAGATGACGAATGGAATTTGCGATAAAATCGATACGACGACGCTCCAGACGAAAGATATCGTGATTGATAGTGGAAAACGCTAATGTATTCATTCAGGTATCTTCGAAGCCGAATAAATGAATTTATAGAAGGGTATTATTTAAATGAATTCAATTTCGTAATATTTACATGAAGCGGTCCTGATATTAAAAACATCGAAAGAAAAATATGGAAAGAAATTTCTGAAAATTTCTGAAAACCAAGAAATTGTACTTAAAAATAAAATTAATTTTGTATCGTTACTAACTGACCGGACTGTATTCCGATTTCTGAAATGTTATAAAACATTTAAGTCATCGTTTGTAATTTCGATTTGATTTATATTTGAATATTCAAAAATTGCTAAGATATCCATTTTATTTATAGGTGTCTCTTATAAATCTATAATTTTTTTTTTCATTTTAGATCTTATCAAACCGTCCAATGAGTATGGTCCTAGATATTTCCGATTTAAGAACAGCTTGGCAAGAAAGCGATTTTATAACGGATTGTCTTTGTTGGCACAACGTTTATAGGCAACGACATTCTTCTCCAGCATTAACTATGTCTTCTGAGGTAAGAGTGAAAAATTAAATAAAACTTGTGAATTCGTAAAAAGATAAAATTATTCAGTTTAGAGTCGACTTCAAGTGTAAAATTTAAAGACACTACGTATTTTTTAACTCATTGCGTGCTACAAAATTTTCAATTAAAAATTAAAAATTGGCTTGTGTAACCTTTAACCCAACCTAAGTTTATTTTTAAAAATCGAATATTTCTAGTACTTTTTTTAAAAAAAAAAAAAAAAAAAAATTAAAAGTTTATCAAAAGGTTTTCGTCTAACATTTTTAATGAATGACATTTTTTCCAGAAAAGCATTTTTTCGAAAATTTCAAAATTCTTTTAATCTTTTAATATTAAAAAAAAATAAAATAAATAAATAAATAAAATAAAATAAAATTCGCTTAAAATCTAAATTTATTTTAGGTTGGGTTGGCTTGGGTTTGCGTTGATTAAATAAAAAATTATAATTTTTTTCTTTTTTAAGCATTTTCAACAATTTCAAGTATTTTTATTTGGTTGCAATTTTCTATAGTTTTTTGTAATTTTATAACTTTATTGTAATTTTCATATTTTTTTAATTCAATAATTCTCTATTGTAAATCACTGTCAATAAGTTGTGCGTCGTTTAGTTATTAATAAAATAAATATAATAATAATATCGTCGATATTTTTGCATGAAAATCAAAAAAACTTAATAAATATTTTGGTAGAAAATTTTGACAATTTTTAACAATTTTCCTGTTCGGTGATTTTTTATCTTTTTGCATTAAAACAAAAAGAAAAAATAACTTCAAATCAAAATTTATAATTTTGGGTCGGGTTTGAATTGATGAAATATTTTTTTTTTATTTCATTAACAAACCCAACCCAACCCAAAATTATAAATTTTCATTTAAAGGAAAGAATTTTTTTTAAATGACTTAAAAAAGCATTTTTCGAAAAGTTCAAGAGTTTGAATAATTTTCGTAAAATTTTTCCAGGATTCATATTTTTTGTAATTGATGTTTCTTGAATATTTGCTAAACAAATTATTATAAATAAAATTTATTTATTTTGGATTGGCTTGGATTTGAGTTGATTAAAAAAAAGATACTTTTTTTCTTTAAAAAATTCATTCAAAAATTATTCATAGCTTAATTTACGCATTTTTTTGACATTTTCTACTATTTTTGGTGTTATAGTTTTTGAAACTTCTTATATTTATTGTAATTTTCAAATTTATTGAATTTATTAATTTTTAACTATTGTAAGACACTGTTAACTTTTTTCACAAAAAAAAAAATTATAAAATGTAAAAAATTATCAAACCTTAAAATTAATAGCACAATTCGCATAAAATAAAATTTGTCTCGGAGTGAGGGAAAGGGATTGGACGCTCATGCGCATTTATTGAAGTAGGAGTGGCTTGAAGCTTTCAAATTTACTACTCTAAAATTGTTTATATTTCAGCTGTGTTATCTCGCACAAACTTGGGCGAATCATCTAGCGCACACGAATCGTTTTTATTATCGAAACGACAAGGACATCGGACAGAATTTATTTTGTCGACCTTCGAACACGATACAAAACGATGTCTCAGGTGCGACAATTTATCGAAAACAAATTTTTAAATTAATTCTATGGCGTTTCAGGCCAAGAAGTTGCCTCATATTGGTACAGTGCCGTTCGTCAGTACGATTACGGTAAAGAACCTGATGTACTACATGCCAATGTCAATGCAGGTATTTTTATTTAATTCGAAAAATAAAGAAATCAAAATTATTGTAAATAAATAGATTCAATGAAATTAATCTATTGTACTTTGCTTAATAGAAAATCTTCAAGATCATCAAAATCCATTTATTAGTTTAATTATTTTTTGTTGTTTCTTTTAGAATTTTCTTGACACAAAACAAAACATAAACACAATATAAAATTACATTTTCAGTTTTGTTTTGTTGGAGCTTTATCAGAATTTATCATTTCATATTGTATTTATAGGACATTATACTCAAGTTGTATGGGCGAGCTCCAGACACTTCGGCGTTGGAAAAGCGAGATCTCGTTCAGGTAAAGTTGTCGTGGTGGCGCATTATGCACCAGCTGGTAACATTTCCGGTGCTTACAAGTACAACGTACTTCCGCCGGTTTCTGAGATACCGGCGCTTACAGCGCCCTCTACGCCCAGATTTATCATGTCTTCGGAAAGCACAGGAAGCGAAACGACGAGCACATCGTACAGCACTTGATAATTGCCTTTTTATGGATTTTTTAAGGTCTTTTTGCGAAACTCGTCGAAATGATTGAAGGACTAATTTTGGTGACAAACGTTACGTATTAATAATTACACGGGCTGTTGTTGACTAGTTTTTTCTAAGAAAAAATTGAAGAAAAATGTTTCAAAAAAATATTAATATTCACAAAAAGGACTGAATTCAAGAAATCACTTTCTGGATTCTACAGATTAGATCACATGCAATTATATTAAACCCTTTTTAATTGAAAATTTTTAGGAAAAATCAAAAACATCTTGTAAATTTAGAAAAGTATACGTTTGACATGGGCTTCCAACAATTATTTTGTTATTGTATATTTCGTGATTTTTTTCTTAAAAGTTGTTTTTTTCTGCAAACATTTTAAAATTATAATTGAATAGGATTTTAAAAACAATATTTCTTTGGGTACATTTTGCAATAAATTATTATTCCAATTAGTAGTGCATCCAAAACTTGTTCAAGGGAAAGAAAATAGAAAAAACAACTTTATGAAATATTTATTTCATGTCAGTTGAGTTCGCTCCGTAATAGAAAATTACAGTAAAACATTTTAAATCCCAATCTACCAGTCCACCAATGAAATCGGAAATCCGAAATTAGGGACTTCTGACCTAAACGACAAGATTATAAACACAGATGTTATTGCACAGATTTTATATAATTGCATTTATCCATGTTATCTATAATGGAGTTGTTACGGTGCTAAGAAACAATATTTATAGGGATAAAAAATTGTTAACAAATTTTGAGACATCAGTCTTTTTATTAAGCGCCGATGCATTTTAAGATTTTTTTTACATTTAAAATATCGAGCTATTTTAAATTGTGTCCATTAAAATTTTCAAAAAAGCTAATTCCATGAAATAAATTTTGCAACCATTGTTTACAAAGATCTTATAGACAATTGCACCACACATTTAGTATCTAATTAATTTGCTATGTCCATAATAATCTTCTTTAATCTTTTTCATTGTCGCTATTTCACATTGAGTGATGGAATGTGGAATATTCTTCACGTTTTTCCTGAATACATACTTCGTCTGCTGCACAATCTTGCATATAGTTTCTAACTATGACATTTATTGAATTTACAATGATGTTCAAAAGTATGAATAATGCGTTTTAGGAATAATCGATGAGATACTATCCGATCGAAACAATCAAAAAAAAAAAAATGCAATTCGTCCAAAATAATTGATTAGTTAGAAATGTACTATATATATAACGCTTTAATACTAGTTGCACTAGTGACTTTATACAAAGCTTTAGATGTATAAAGTACATACTTTTATACATTTGCTACTGTTCGTAGATTATAATGGAACTGTATTACCTATCCTGTACGATGTGTAATTCTTGTGAAATATTTCATAATTATGCGATCAATGCCAATGGGATGCTTCGAGTAAGCTTTTGCCAATTTTATCAACGTTGCTTTAAAGATTGATCGCTTTATGAAATGTTACAAAAAATCAATCAACTTTAAATTTATCTGTTATAAATTTATAAAATTTATTTCCTACATAATTTATTTAAATAGTGACGATCTATGGCAATCAATGTTGCTCACATATATATACAGCACGTGCCTAAATGCTTTGCGTTTGTTACATTTTCATGGTTGTGAATTTAGCTTTAGTTGTTTGCATATACGGCCTAAAACTTGTTTATTTTTGATAATTTTCATATTTAAATATTTATATGATATTTTTTGGCCTGCGCTTTCATACATATCTGTATTTTTTATGATGAAAAAAATGAATTAAAAACGTAGACTTTAGACGGCTGTGAAGAGCATAACATTTTATAAGAAACCCTTAAATATTTTATCCCCATATCATTACAAATTCACATATACGTATAAATTCATTTCGTTTTAACGTTAGTGAATAAGTGACATTGTTAAGTCATTGTTATAATTGCTATTCATGTAATTGTTGCTGTTGTTAATAAACACGTATATAAAAGAATATTGTTTCCATAACACTTGCTATATCTTCCTTTACTTTCACATTTCATTTTTGTTCATTGATACAAAATTATCAAAAATAATATTTTTTATATTTATTTTATTAACATTACATTACATTACATGATACGCCAATGCTTTTAAGGAAATTAAAAATTACAGGAGTACCAACTGTAAACTATCAATATTCTCTCGGCATATTTTGTTACTTTTTACTTTAAAGTGATGGAAATGTGAATTATGGTTCAACACATATTACTCACATTATACATAGTCCTTATCTACAGTAAATTTTATCTTGTAATTCATAACGTTTAACATTATAACATTGGCGTCGATAGAATAATTTAATTTAATCGCAATTCCGAGTGTTCATTTTATATTCTTGTACAGTTTATACATGTAGTATTTATATGTTATGGAGAATATATCACAACAAAGTGTAAAATTAGCTAAAGATGACAAAAGTGATAGAAAAGCAACAGATATGCTTATAAAATCATTATTTTGTAAAACTGATATGTCACCCCGAAAACTAAAACAGTTACCCATTGACAAATACTGTTCACCGAACAAGAAAGAAACAAACGTTTCAAAAGTGGCCAATAAAGCTCCAAAACTGAAGAAACAGTCAAAGAAGAAATGTGTTGTTAGTCCAAAATTAACGAGTTTAAATTGGTTGAATAGACAGGACAGTGAACGTAATTCCGATCATACGTTAGATAAATCAACAGAATTGATTACGTTAAGTTGCATGCCAAAAAAAGATGCACCAAACGAATTAAGAAAGAATTTATTTCCAGAAGTCAGTCCGTCATACAAAAAATATGGCATAAACCTTCCCACATTTGAAGACATTCTCAAGGAAAGGGAACAGAATGAAAACTACAAGAAGTGTTTGGAGTGCATATCCAATTTGGATTTCTCGCAGGTGCCAGAAATTGGAAAATTGGAAGATTTTGAAACGTCGATGAGTTCTTTGCTCGATTGTACGCATTTAACATTGACTAAAATCGAACAAACTTTTTACAACAATTTCGATTACATTTCCGACATACATAAAGGTGTATTTACATCCGAATTACATAAAACAATTTTCGATACGAATCTCAAAAGCATTTTAAAAGGAGATTTATCTTATAACGTAAGCATGATTGTGTTCACTTATAAACAAAAACAGATTTTGTCTTCGTTACTTTACGAGAATTTCGGAAAATCAGACAATCAAAATTATTTTAAAGCGTTGATGCCTGAAATGTGTCTGAAGATTTTCATGGATGAATTTGATATGACTTACGAAGAAGCTTACGATTACCTGCAAACGAGACCTGTAGTTATTTAATGTTATTTTTTTAATTTGGAATGTATTATCATTATTCGCATGTTTACCAATGTATTTAAATAAAGCATTTATTTTTCAAAATTTACATAAAATTGATTTACATAACCTTAAAAATAAACTAACATAACCTTAAAAACTAACAACGTTAAATTTTGAAAAATAACACCGACATGAGTCGTGTTTTAAACACTGTAAGCTGCTACTTTTATATTATTTTAATTTATAGTTATTATTTTACAGCGAAAAATAAAATCGTTCTTATTAGTCACTGCTGGCGGTTTTGGTATGTTTGCGGCAATAAATGTATACAAAGGCAACCCGAAATTTTACAAAAATTACATCATGCCCGTTTTCCACTTATTAGAACCGGAAACTGCTCATAAATTTGCCGTTTTTGCGGCGAAATATCACCTCGTACCAAAGAGTAAATACGTCGATACAGAATTGCTAGTGAGGAATCTGTTTAACATCATTATTTTATCATAAAAGCAACCTTTTAGAATTTAGAAATTTGGGGGAAAAGATTCTCAAATCCAGTCGGTTTAGCAGCCGGATTCGACAAACAAGGTGAAGCCGTTTTAGGATTTCAAGATTTTGGTTTCGGATTCGTCGAAATAGGCTCAGTGACTCCCAAACCACAACCGGGTAACGTACAACCACGAGTCTTCCGATTGAAAGATGATGAAGCTTGTATAAATAGATATGGTTTTAATAGTGATGGACATGACGTCGTATATAAAAGATTGGAAAATATAAAAACCAATAAGAAATTTAAAGGCGTACTTGGAATAAATTTGGGAAAGAATAAAGACACCGAGAATATGATTGAAGATTACGTCGAAGGCGTCAAAAAATTTGGTTCAATTACTGATTATCTCGTTATAAATATCAGTAGGTAAGAATATGTGTACATAAATGGTAAAAAACAACAATGATATTTAGCCCAAATACGACAGGTTTGCGAAGCGTACAAGCAAAGTCCCCATTGAAGGAACTACTTACTGTTTTGGTACAAACAAGAAATGAACTACCTTTTGGTAATAAACCTATTTTATTGTTAAAATTGGCACCAGATTTAACATATGATGAACGTAAAGATATCGCCGATGTTCTTAAAAACAAAGAGTGTAAAGTAGATGGATTAATTATTGGTAATACCACAGTTACAAGACCCAGTTATTTACAAAGTAAAGACAAAGATGAAAGTGGTGGGTTAAGTGGTAAGCCACTTAGGGAGATGTCTACACAGATGATATCGGACATGTATAAACTGACTAATGGAATGACTATTATAGGTAATTTTGTTATAATTGTGAAATGCGTTAAATAAATAGTGTGATCAAAAAAAATTGGTCAAAGTAAGCCATGAACAAAAATCGGCATGTCTTTACTTAAACCGCTATTTATTTCTTAATGTCAAATTGACGTTTGTCAAAAATGTTTAAACTAAGCAAAGCTTTTAGAATCCTATTTTAGATTTTTACGTTGCCTGTTATGAAGAATTTCAGGAGTATTTTCCTATTGACAAACGTCAATTTGACATTAAGAAATAAATTGTTTAAGTAAAGACATGCCGATTTTTGTTCATGGCTTACTTTGACAATTTTCTTTGTAGGTGTAGGTGGTATTTCGACAGGAAAGGATGCTTATGAAAAAATTAAAGCTGGAGCAAGTGCTGTACAGTTATACACGTCTTTAATTTATGATGGACCGCCAGTTGTTGAACATATTAAGATGGAATTGGTTGAACTTTTAATTGCCGATGGATACAATAACGTGGCCGAAGCAATTGGCTCAGACATTAAAAAATGATGTTGCGAACTTTTCTGTGAAGTCTTTGTGTTGCATTTTATATATTTTGTTGTGTAAATAACAAGTTTTATATGTGTATTAAAATAAAACAAAAATGTAATAAAGTATTGTTTTTTTTTTTTTTTTTGAAAAGCTCTCTCCTTGTATCTTCGAAGCAAAGCATCTTTCCGAAAATCATAGGTCAAAAAATCTTAAAATAATCTAAGGAATAACACCATGAATTTTTGCCGGATGTTTAGTAAACACACTGTATAACCATCTCTATAGGAACAGATACACAAATTCAAACTGACAGTGAGTAATAAAGTCAAAATTCGTCGAAATGAGTAAAAGTAGTGCTCAAAAGAAAATCGGGGAAAAACAATGGTACCCATTGGCATTTCATCCATCGTTAAATGCAACCAGTTGGGTATCATTAAAAAGTGAACACGATGGAAGTGTGGATTATTTGGTCATACAAAAGCCGAAAACTAAACGATCATTCCATAAGGTTGTAACATATTTTACTTTGCACGCCCTTCCATGGAATACTTTTGCCATAATTTCCATTTATCTCAACTACTTACTAATTAGTTATGTGTATTTTTTTATCCGCTCAAGTGATCCCTTTATTTGGCCCTTTTATGTAATAGCCATGTTTGATGCATTTTATCTGGTTGATGTCCTCCTCGCCGGGGCGTTTTATTTCAACAAACGCATAAGACCAACCGCGGTGAAAAAGCGCAGAAATATTTGTGTAGTTTTCCTAGACTTACTCGTATCTTTACCATATTCCTATGTGTTTTTGGTGATGGAACGAAACACAAAATCTTTGATTTTTATGTTTTTACGTTGTATAACGTTTGTAAGAATATATCGCCTGTTAGTATATTTTAACAACAGGGAAAACTACGTAACGTCATGGAGATGGTTTATATTTCTTGTGAAATTTTTTTGTTACTTTTCTGTGCTGCAACACACCACTACTTATTCAATGTACTTGCTCGCTTTTCCAATTGGATGCGATAAACATGGAAATTGGACAAAAACGATAAATAATGCAAGTTATCCGACAAACACAATGGAATGGTATTTCATAGGGACGTATGTTACAATAAGTGGTCTAACGAACTGTGGATTTGGAGATGTTTTATTGACCAATATTAAGGAAAAGCTTGCTTCAAGTATAGTATTTTATGCAGAATTTTCAATATTAAAATTATTTTTACTCTTTATATCCTATTTACTTTGTAGTTGTTGTGATGTGTTTTGGAATAATAATATGGACATTCTACACAAGTTCCTTGACGTTGTTGTTTCTCAAGTCAAGATACCAAACATACAAGATACAAAAGCAAGTTCAATTAATTATGCTACATTTGAAACATATGGAAGATGTGGAAATAGTGAACAAAATAATGAAATATTATAAAACGTTGTGGTTTAAAAAATCAGCAGTGTTAAATCCCAATCTGGATTACATTCCTGGAGAGATAAACATGCAAATGAACCAACACGTCAACAGTTCTTTGCTGAGATGTTCTGAAGTTTTCAAGTACAAACCCGAAACGTACTTGAGGAATCTCTCCCAATACATTAAACCTGAATTTTTTCTCATCGGAACGAATATTTATACAGAAAATGAATTTAAATACAAAATGGTAAACACTGATATTTCAATCTTTTCTTTCTTTTTTCTTTCCACTCCTTCTAGGCGTCGGATTTGGGTTAATTTTCTAAACTTTCATCGACCCAATCTTGGCCATGTTTTCCTGATTTCCGTCATTTTTTTCATATCATTTAACTGTCATTCCTTCTAGACGTTTCCAAATTATTTCCCGTTTCTGTTGAGTCGAATAATGGGATAATAAATGCCAATATCACTTTTTTTCTATTAAATTTCTCGATATGTATATATTGTCATTTGTCTGTTTTTCGGGTCAGAATACTGCTTGTTCCTTGCCCATTTCTTTCTCTACCAACTGTTTTAAACTATTTCTATTATTCTTGTTAAAAAAATCAGATGAATTTTTTTCCAGATTATAATAAAGTCAGGAACTATAGATATACTTTCTGAAGCGGACTCTGAAACACCCATGTTGTCATTTGGTTCAGGTACTTGTCTTGGGGAAACATCTCTGATCGTGTGCATGCCTGCTAAAGTAACTGTAAAGGCGTCAACTTACGTAGAAGCCCATGTAATAATTATAATTAAACCCATACCATAAACAGTTGGGTTGGGACTGCCTACTTTAATTTTTGTTCTTTAAGGTGTTATACATGAAAGATTTTTACATGGTTTCCACAAACTATCCTGATGTTTTTTTCGAAATCCGCAGCACAATTTTCAAAAGGATATACCGGACGGTGATCAGCGACAGACAAAATAGTAATCTTCTGAAAGATTTGAAAAATATTATCAGGGGAAAACCACAAGTTCATGTTGCTTCGAATATGTACACACATTTACTTTCCCTGTACAAATACGAAGAGGCGGAAAAACGTCAAATTTGGTCATTTCCTTGGATTTTGAAGAGAGAGAGCTTGTTAATGTTGCTTTGGGAAATATTTATTGCTGCGAACGCCATAACGGTGGCGATTTTTTATCCTTACTTTATAGCCTTTGAACACAGGTTTCCCCATTGGTTTGAAAAAATCGCTGATGGTATTCATGTGGTATTTGTAATTGATGTTTACGTCCTGTTGACAACCACCATTGATAAGAATGGCTACGTTTTAAATACTTTAAAAAAGATTTTGGACGAACGCATGGATACCCTTGGATTTTATTTGGATGTATTTGCTGCATTTTATATTGAAGTCTATGCGTATTTGGCGGAGGACGTTGATAGATTTTATTATTTGTTGAAATTGAATCGATTACTGAAGATGTACAGAATAACGACGTTATGTGATCGTCTCCAAAACACGTTGGTACTAAATACAATGGTGGTACCATTTGCAAAGTACGTTATTTTTGTTTTGCTGTTTGGCTATTGTTTTGGTATTCTTTTGTATCTGGAAACTTGTTATTTTTATTCTTGCAAGTACGATGGATGGTTTATTACTATGATTAACAGTGATGTGCAGTTTAGAACAATAGCTATTGACACTTTAGGAAAATGCTTGATGTGTGTTTATTTTGGACTTTCTACTTTTTTATCCACTGGAATTGGTGATATTTTGCCAACAAATTTCCATGATATGGTTTATGTCATGATAGGATTACTGATTGGTTAGTTATTCCCATTATATTATATTATTTACTTTCTTTTGCTTGTTAACCCCTGTAACAATAAAACGACTTTAAACTAACAACTAATTTAATAAAACTAAATACGACACAGAAATACAATACATAATCGTCCATTTTTTCTACGACACATAACTAACTTCACACTCTTCCTCACAGTGCTGCCACATGCTTTTCTTGATACTTTGTCTTTCTATTTCTTATTTTATTTTTTTGCTACTTTTTTATTTCTATTCCTTGTTCCCTTCAATGTTATTTTGTGTCTTCGGTCATTCTAACTATTTAATTGTTTCATTTTTTTTTCCAACCTAGTTCATCTTTTCTTTGAAATTTAGACCAACACATTTTTCTTGTTTTCTTTACCTTGTCTTGTCTTTTATCCATAACTTCACATGCTATTTTGTACCTCTTTATTTTTTTGATCTTCGATATTCTAATTTGTCTTTAATTTTGTAGGTAAATTAATAGTGGGTTATTATCTTGCGGAAATGGTGGCGCTTTTGACGTTCAAACAGAAAAATTTTAAAAAATTCCAGGAGAAGCTTCGCGTTATACATTTTTACGTAAAGAACAGATACGTACCGAAAAAACTGGAAAAACGCATAACGAAATATTTCCAAACGCAATGGGAATACAACGAGGCCCGTTACGTTTCGGACAAACGACCGCTACTGCACAACGCTCCCGACTATTTGCGGCGGGAAATTTTGCGACGGGAACGTTTCGAGACTTTGCGCAAGGTTGGGATTTTTTCGGAATTCGACGACGGTTTCGTCGATTTTCTCGTCCTGCATTCGCGAATGGTCGTCTTGCCGCCGAACGAAACGGTGACATATTTAGGCAGCATAAATCGCGAAATGTACATAATTTACAAAGGATATTGTTTACAACAAACTGGTAAAATGATGATTTTGTTGTGTTGTGTTTATTGTGAATTTTGCAGAGAAGAATATGTACAAGACGATAGGACCGGGAAAGGCGATTGGTTTTCCATCGTTGTTATTCGGCTTACCATCGCTGAGCAACATTTACACTTTAACTCATTGTCTTTTGATATATGTCGACGTTAAAGTTTTCAATCGCGGCCTCTTGAACGTGCATGATCTTTACAAGCTTGTTTATAAGACGAGGCAGCAAATTTTGGCCAAGTTTCATGGTAATTTCGAAGTCAAAATGATTGAAAATCCACATTATGCGAAAAAGAAAAAATTGAAAATGAAATATAAAAGAATGAACAAAAAAGTTATAGCGAAAAGTTGGTAAGAACAAATTTTTTCATTGATGTATTTGCTTTGATGTTTTAGAATCTTTTCTCAACACTTACAAATTTTGTATATACCATGGTGAAAGCTACAGCAAACTTTCCACTAGGACTTCAAGGATATGCTTCTTAAAATATCTGTTAATGCCGTTGATCATATTGCCATCGGGACCGTTTCTAAAATGTTGGGCAACAATGCGAATCATCGTTACGATTTTTGTGGCGTTTGGGTTGCCTTTCCAATATATATTTGCACCGTACAGAAGTGAAATCCATTACGCTATTTTCGTAATAGATGTGTTTGTTTACGTGGACATGTATTTAATGTTCCACGTGGGATATTACGGAAAACACAAGCAACTCGTAGTGCATCCTTGGATTACCGCGGAACATTATCTGAAAGGACCGTTTATTTTTGACCTCATTATTTGGTTTCCTTATTCCAGTCTTATACAATTGCTCGACAGTGGCCATAACGAAGGACATAGCAACTTTGCACACACTTTTAGTCTCCATTTGTTTCATTGCTCGGCACATTTGATAAAAATTTTGGACGTATACCGTTTACCATGTGCTTTTAGGTATTTGGAAAGTAAATTCCAACGTGTGAGTTTTTGTAAACGTTTTTCGATTTTTGTCGAATCATTTGGTTTTTAGGGCAAAGTATTTTATTTTTTTAAATACGTCCTTTACATGTTACTCCTTATACATGGTTGGTCGATGTTTATAATGGCTTCAACGTGCAAGTATTTACATAAAACCGATTTGAATCACACCCTGTACAACAATACAAAAATTCCTGGATTTATTCCGATGCCATTGAAAGAATTTAATTTGTACTGTCGAGAAAATACTTGGTTGGCCAGGTGTGTCCGAGTTATTTTTTTAATTTGTTTTAAATGAGTTTTCCCAGATCTCGATTTAGTAATTATCGTACTTTGGATGTGTATGCGGCGGCTGTTTATTGGACGACGACCAATATGGCGTATGTTGGTTTTGGAGATATTGTCGCTCAAAACAAAAAGGAGGTTCTTATATCGTTACTTATAATGGTAACAGGAGTGTTATATTTTGGGTAAATTTTGTTTTATATTTTGCTTGGATATTGGGTATATTTTGACATAACAAGCTTGACATGCATTGAAAGCTTACCTCCGTAGCGTAAACTAACGTTAGTTTCTGGGCGAATAAACCCTGATGTGAGCGATCAACAGGGTTGCCAACTCTACGTTAGTCAAACGCGCAAATAACGTGCTGAAAATACACCAGAAAGCGCCAAAGCAAGTAATTATTAAGAATAAAGGACAGGGAAATAAATACATATTTCAAAACTACGCAACTATCCAATTATATGTCTGCAAATTTTTAGTTTATAGTAGCAATTTGTTACACGCCATCTACTGCGATTTGGTAGAAATCAGTATAAGCTTGGTTTAATTCTTTTAAAATCCAATAAAAGTTTGCATATCCATCGCATTAATTATAATTTAATTATCGTCAACGTGCAAAAAGCGCCAAAATGGCGTTACGATATAAGAAAAAACTATTTCCGCGTAGGCGCAATTTATTTAAAAAGGGCGCAGTTGGCAAGAAAACACTACTATTAGCGCTAAATACATCATTATGGCAACCCTGGCGATCAACGCTTATCGAACCTGGTGTTACGGCGTTCACCGAGAGATGGAGCTGTGCATCAGTTTCAGATTGGGTATAAGTTTAAATTTCAGGTACATTTTGGTTAAAATAACAAGTCAGGATGTAATATTTCGAAATACACTTTTGAACAGCGAAGCTAAGTATTTATGCATGTTGCATTACTTAACTCAAGAAAAAGTCAGTACACTACTCCGAGCAAAATTTAAACAATATGTACAGTATAAATGGTCCAGGAATAAAAATTATGATGTATGTTCGCAATAATTACGAGAAAAAATTGTTAAATGATAAACTTGGAATTTCCAGTTACATGGCATATTGTCAGAAATGAATGGCACTTTACAAGAAGACGTAATGTTGCATTTGTACGAAGAAACGCTTCGTCACGTGCCCATGTTCGAAAACATGGATTATTCATTTTTCCGAGTTTTCGGAAAGGAACTGCGCGAAGAGTATTATTTGGAAGGACAGACCGTGCTCAACGTAAACGATGTCGTCGAGGATATATTTATTATCCATAAAGGAACGGTACTTTTACAAACGTTTGTCGAGTTGTTACTTATAATTTTGAAAAGGTTGAAGTATCGTCTCATTACCAAGCCATACCGGTCGTCATGGGCGTCGGTGGTGTTTTCGGAAACGTGTTCAAACAGGATATGTCACTTTCTGGTATTACGGTGCGAGCAGTCAAAAATTTGGACGTGTTGTGTTTGAATGTGATCACTTTTCGAAACATGTTGAAGGTGACTAAATATTATTAAAGAACAAACACAGTAATTTAATTTTGCAGGATTATCCTTTCATACAAAAGAAAATCGGCATGTTTGTTAAAAATGATGGTCATCGACATTTTGCTATTCCTACAAGTTTTGTGGAGGAAAGTAGCAGTTTTATAAATTCGGTAATTTGTTAAAAAGTGAATTGAATCCATTTGAATTTGTTTTTTTTTAGAATATGTATTGGGCAACACGACAATCCATTACCGTACATACCAAAAAAACTTTTATTGGGACATGTCGCAATTCCTTTACTTGGAATTTACATATTTTTAATATCTTTAGTAAGTTTCATATTAAATAGAAATAAATTCTATTTCTTGTTTATCGGGTAGGTTGCCTTACGATGTTGGCTGCATATAGCAATTGTCTTTTGACGATGTATCAGTTCAGTTATCAACATTTCTGCAGTTACCTGTTGATCATGGCCATAATAATCGATGTGATATTTTTACTGAAATTTTGTTTGGAAATAAACGCCCCGTACATAACTCCACAAAGTCACCGTAATGCCAATTCTAATTGGTATGATAGGTGAGTATCCATTAATGGAATGATGTTAATGATTTTTCAATTATTTTGCAGATGTTTGAGGTGTAAGTGGAACAGAACGTTGGATTTTGTCGCAAATCTGCCTTTTAGTTACTCTTTGCTTTTCATACCGTTTATATCGGACGATAATGCGAATTTTTACTTTTCTGTCTGGCGATTAGTGACCGTACTGCGTCTGTATTACATACTGCAGTTCTTCAGTAAATATAAAAATCAATTGATTACGAAACGATTCTGTTTGGACTTGTGGTATATTTTAATTTTTTTTCCAGTTTCAAGCTCCCTTTATTAATTTAATTAATAAAAAATTCCAGGTGTTCCATTAAAAAAAAAAATGTCTATGCCCTAAGCTTCCTAGACATTTATATGAAACACCTGTACATTAATATTAATTTTAAAAAAATTTCAGCATATTGTTCATCAGTTCCACGTTGAGCTGTCATTTTTTCACATGTCTCTGGTACATGCTTATTTGTCCGTTTAAGAAATGCAGTGAATTGTCGTGGTTCTCAACTGTTGATAAAAATGTCAGTTGTTGATTTTTTTTTATTGTGTTTAAAATTTATGCTTTTAGAGTCCACTGGAGATGTATACAACCATTTTGTATTTCATAATCAATATTTTTACCAACACTGGAACAGGTGATATATTACCTGAGACTACCCTACAGATTGTTGTTGTAACATGTTTTATAATCATATCAAGAGTACTTTTAGGTAAGACCCTTTATAAAAATCTTATAAAAATTGTATTAAATTGATTCAATCAGTTAAATTCAAGAGGGAAATGAATTTTAGGATTACGTGACGTCATATAGTTCCTATAAGCTTCTTAATTATTTTAATACAATTTAATTGTTACCAACATTTTAGGTTATTTTATTGGACAATTTATAACAATGCTCTGTTGTAATTCAACATCTTTGTCCAAATACGAAGCTATGATGAAAGAGCTCAAAATATATTTTGTGAATATGGGCCTTAAAAGAAATCATTTGCAA
Source organism: Lethrus apterus (assembly GCA_018397195.1). NCBI lineage: Eukaryota > Metazoa > Arthropoda > Insecta > Coleoptera > Geotrupidae > Lethrus > Lethrus apterus. The sequence continues at coordinate 16,931 of JAFFZR010002134.1, forward strand.
CATTTTTGGACTTATTTATGTCATTTGTGGAAGAAAAAACGTGGTTTTCAGGTAAATTAAATTTAAATAAATTAAATGTAATTACAATTGTTTTCAGTTACCAGATTTACTTATCGTACTGCCCACAACACTTCGAATCGAACTTATGAATGAAATTTATGGCAAGCTTTTAAAAAACTCGTACATATTTTGCCACACTGAATTTGATTTTATGAGACAGTTGACGATCTTCCTTAAACAGAGAACCTATTTTCCTGGAAATTACATAGTGAGGGACGGTGATGCTGATTCTTGCATGTATTTCATTCACTATGGGGACGTAAGTACCATTTAAGTAACTTTTAAGACTGATATTTTTTTTAAGGTTGAAATTTTGACTTTGAATAAAACTTACAATGAGACTGTTCATGAAGTGTTACACAAGTCGGAGGTCTTTGGGATCGTCCAAGGCTTATTTAAAGAAATACCTCATCATTTTTCATTTAGGGCACTTACCATTGTTGATGTGGTTGTCCTGAAACTAGACGAATGGGAACATCTATTGAATTACTTCCCGAAAAGTAAAAATATTATTTATCAACGAGTTGAAGAGATTTATCATACAATTTAATTTTTTTTAATTAAAATCATATTCAAGTACTAGAAGTAATTAAGTATACATCAAATTATTTATCAATTTAATTATACATTGAGCCATTATTAAAAAATTTTTTTATTGATATATTTAATTATTCGCATGTTACGCCAATGGGAACCGTCCAAAGTAAGTTTATCTGTGTTACCAATAGCGGAAAACAAAATAAGAAATATAAGTAAATTCATTCCATATCCGTGTAAGAGTAAGTAAAAATCTGATGGATATTTTAAAAGCAGAAATAGCAAAGAAACGTAAACAACTAGAAGACAAGAATTTGCTTGTAAGTTATCAATTCTTTATTAAACGTCAGGAAAATAGGTTATGTTTACAGGATTCAAATAAAAAATATTTTAAAAGAGCCGATTTAGTTGCTAAAGAAATAGAAGAATACACACAAAAGTACGGAAAGATTCTTAACGAAGAATCGGAAAAATCGTGCAAAGTTCTCGAGGGTAAAGAACCGACTCGTAACATTTTATCAATTCACATCCGTTCCTTCCAGAACACGCTTTGGAAAACGACGCCGTCGATCACATACTTCCACGACACGAAGTAATCTCTAGGTTGAGAGACCGCGGTGAACCGATTTTATTGTACGGTGAATCGGAAATCGATTCGTTTATACGTTTAAGACGCTGTGAAATTTTAGAACCTGAAATTGATAGGGTACGTTTAAATTTATGTTCGGCATGTATAACGTTGTTTTTAGGGTTTCAGAAATGATTTTCAAGAAGCCATGGATAAAGTCGACCAGGCTTATTTAGACGAGTTACTGACTTCATCTGAAACTAATAAAGGCGCATCTGACAAGGATAATAAATCTGAGCAAGAACAAGCAAGTTCTTACGATGAAATCAAGGAAATGGCAAAGAAAATGGGTTGTGGGGATCGGGATCACGACATGAATGTTATTACAAAGTTTATTGAAGTAAGTACAAGAAAAAAAATGTGTTATATAGTCATTATTTGTTTGTATTTTCGGAATAAGGTGGTGGTGGTGGCAGACCTGAAAGTAAAATTAATTAAATTAATTTATTGGTGAAAATATTCATTTTTATTTTTTGATCAGATTCCTTTAGTGAGTCTAGTGATTTCCTGGTCTTTAGATGTGGTGATGCTTATTTTCATTTTATAAATGAAATTTAAAAATGAAAAAAGTGTTTCGAAATTTATAAACAAAAATGTTTTGTAGATACACTGAAATTAATCATTCAATGTATTACGTACCTGTAACTGGTGATCGTAAATTTTGTTGATTTATTGTTTGCATCGGTATATTTGTTAAACCAACCATAACAGGCATAGAATATATTATTTGACCTAAAAGTTTTTAATAAACAAGTATAATGGTGTATGTCAAAATTCTTACCGCTTTTTAATAACTCATCGCGTAGTTTTCTTGATTGGACAATAATGTAAATTATTACAGCAAACATGTATATAAGTGTAAGGGGCCCAAACCAGTATAATACTTCAAACACGTCCATGATTCTTTTTAAATTTATATAATCAAGTCTTACTCTTTCTACCAATATGTATTATTGAATCAACTAATCAATCTCTGCTATTATCTAAACATCTATTATCTAATCTATAATTTTGAGATAATGAACAATTCGATTTTCTTTGAAATAAATGACTAATATTTTAATTTCAGACCTCTTTGTCTGATAACCAAAAATTAAAACAATTTATTATTGTTCAAATTTTATTTATTACGTACTTGTTTCATAACATAAAATTCTTTTGGTTAACATTTGTATGAGTATATCAAATATATATGAAATAGTTTGATGTTTAGAATCGACCCTGAGCGCCTGAAAATAGAAATTTAAAAATTAATAAATGGACCCGACTTCAGTTCTAGGCGTGAACACTTTATTTTGTATGGCGAATATGTGTGTGTTCAGATTTTTTTTGTATGTCAGTATTTTTAAAAAAATAATTACCTAGATTGTTTTCACTGTCAGGTGGAATGACTGTAATTATACGGTTAAATCCATCGCAGACAAATATGTAACCTGAGTACAAAAGTAAAAGTAGTAACTAGTTTAAAAAATATATGAAAACAGTTATAAAATGCAATGGACTCAAGTTACTACCTTGAGGAATTTAATTTGTAAAATAATGGAACATGCAAAGAATTATGGAAGATATGGAAAAGGTTAACAATTCAAAGAAAGTTTAAATAAAAAATATTATTACCTATAGTTAAATTTTATCACATGTTCTCGAGACGACAATA
>JAFFZR010002135.1:0-19148 GCA_018397195.1 Lethrus apterus
GACCAACAAAAAGGCTCGGGAATTTTTAGAGATGGTTGAGATTAACAAAACCAACAAAACAATGAACTTCAGGTCGGATATAGAAAATTTAAGCTCCATCTACTCATTTTTGTTAACTTATAATAATTGATTGAAGAATCTTATTCCGTTTTAAAATTGTAACTTGAGCAGTCAGCTGTTTCCTGACACTGACGAATGTCAAATTTAATTACTTCCCGTCAAGCAGGCAATTGAACATAGACGTTATTATGACTTGTTAGTTTTGAAAGAAATTTTAAAATCGATTGTCAAAGTTTTTTAAATTTGGTCGTTCTTGATTTAAGTGCTGTTTTCCCTCATTTTAAAGAACATAATTTAATTGGTTTTATTGCCGTATTCCCCAACGAAGCTCCAACTTTGTTAATATGTACCTATGTTTAAAAAATAAAATCCACCTGTTTCAGCGTTTTTTAAAAAACGATTCGTTTTTTTTTAAATATTCCTTACTTTAATCCCACACTGTATATTTGCCATTATTAAAAATTGAACTCTAGTATTTAATACATGTAACAAAATTGGTGTTTTATTTAACTGCAAGTGCAGATAATTTACCACGTTTATGGTTAGTAATGTTATTCTATGGTGAACACTAACATGCTTGGTGAAAATTAACTTACCATTCTCTTGACTTCAATTTATCTCTTAGCTCCTCAATTACAAATTTCGTCTTTTTTTTGGTCATATTAACATTATTCTGTACACTATGCAAAATAAAAAGTTAATTCATGCAAATGGAAAAAAAGAATTATGACACCACAACAAAGGAGAGTGCACAATAATTTGTGCAATGAAAAAATGATACCTCAAAAACTGAAATAGAATGTAATAATTAAATGAATAACAATAAAGCGGAAATTTTCATATGTAGGACATAACAGAAACAAACATTATTTAAATGTATTTACTTAAACACAAAATAGTATAAAAACAAAAATTGTAGATAAAAATAAATTTACTGTTTAATGTACAGTCTGAAAGTTGCTATATATTTTTTACGAGCTGATGTGATATCTACGCCAATGTTCCGAAAAAAAAAACATCAAAGTGAGCTTACCAAAGCAATTCCAAGTGCAATTTCAGTAACAAAGAGAGAAATATTCCTCCTTATCAAGATTTTTGTGGCACCGTATTTTAACACGTGAAGTTTTAGTTTCATTTACGTTTTTGATGTGCTACCTCCTCTTTATAATTCTGACTATGTGTCTCAGTCGCCTTGCTTTAATAATGATATAACAAATCCAAACAAATCAAAATCCAACATTCCATTATTAAATATTTTGAATTTATACACAAGGCGAAAATTTACCAGAATTATAATCATCATTCCAAAACCCAACACAGATCATAGTACAGTCAAACTTCAATAAGTCGAAATTCGATAACTCGAATCAGATTGGAAGGATTTAGAGTCAACAGTGAGAATTATGTGAGAGAGAGAATTATCTATTACTTGAATATCTTGATAACTCAAACAGAAGATTTGGCGCCCCACCTTCGATAAGTCGAATTTTCTGTACTAAATGGAAACGTGATGTTTTACCCAATTTATTAGAAGGTTATTGAGCACGAGACGTATTTAATGCAGATGACACCAGATAACACCTTAGCTTCTAAAAACATAAGTGCCATGGGGGAAAGCACGGTAAACAGAGAGTAACATTGATCATTGGCGCAAACATGGATGGATCAAAAAAAGTGAAAATGCTCTTGAAAGGTAAAAGGAATCAACCTCGCTGCTTTCGAGGTGTTAGATGGTTGCCTCTTGACTATAAAGCAAATTCAAAGTCCTGGATGACAGGACCACTTTTTGAAGAATGGCGCTGTTAAGATTAGACAATTTGGAAATATAGGAAGAAAAATTATTCTGCCTGGCGCATCCTAAATACATCTAACAAAGGTAACAATTTATCATCTTTTCTCCCGAATATGACATCAATGTTGCAATTGTCATTCTCACCGCAGAATTTTGAAAAAAAGCTATCATATGTTAAAAAGAAAACAAAAAAAATTACATTACATTAACGGACTGTGTTCATTAATGTAATGTAATGTAACCAATGCATGGAATATCTACTTTAAGCGTGAGACCATTTTTAATCGTTTTAAAAAAGCTGGCTTTGATCAGCATTCTGAGTAGGAAAAGAGGATGACTTGCATATGTGAACGCTTAAATGAAAGAAGTGAAGAAGAAATTCAACTACAAATGGAATATGAAGCATGGAAAAATGTCAAAAATACACAAGGTGTCATCCTTAATGATTTTATAAATGTGAATGACGATATTGTTATTTCGGAGATTCCAACAGATGAAGATATTGTCGAGTTCTACAGATCTGAATCTGAATCTCTACAATTTGACAACAAAGATGATGGCAAAAGTGAGTTGATTGCAAATTCGTTGAGCGTTTTGCCTTCGTATTTAAAAAGCAATGAACATACAACCTATACTCTGTATAATGTTTTAAATAACATTGAAGCTTTCTTTCCTCTCAACGGTCACAAATAACCGACTTTTTTACACTAAAATAACAACTATGTATGTACATACATATTATCTATTTTATTTAATAACCCGAAGTTATGATAATTCGAACTTTTTTTGTGGCAAGTCATGGTTCGAGTTATCAAAGTTCGACTGTATCAACAATTACCATTCATTAACTCCGTTCTCAGTTCTGGGTAAGAACTAATAAATCGAACTTAAAGAACTAATAAAAGTGGGACAGAGTGGGACAAAACATTCCTAAATACCAGTTTGAATTTCAGGTAAGTGTTCGATAATTACATGAGCAAAACAACTCTTTTATGAAGATACATATACAGGTTTGCTGCTTTAAAGACATGATGGTGGATTTAATATATAAAAAATAAATCAGAAATCTCAGTTGCTTTTGATTTTTTGTAAAACTTATTTTACACAGTGGAAGCCACCATTGATAAATTTAAAATAATTTCATCAGAAATTATTTAAGGATACAGTTAATAATGAAAAACAATGAAATAAACTTGATACAACCCCCATAAATGAATGGAAATGAATGAAAAGCGAAGTGAATATACAATCACATAACTTTTTATGTACAAGTAAGAAGTGTGACATGCAAGGAAACATTAGTAAGGTTAAGACACACACCTTGGACTCACCGCGAGGTGGCACCATCATATGTTGAACTTAAATAACCATCTGTGTCATCACCGGATGTATCTCCACCACGTAATTTATACTTTGCCTGGCGGATAGCCGTCAATTTACCTCTTGCTTCTTCCAATTGTCTTTCAATTCTGAGTACCTCAGAGCTGTTTGTAAAAATATTATTAAACATAACTTTTACAAATGTATTGACCAAAAGCATACCGTGCATTAATTTCTTGTGCAATTCCACCAACCATTCGTTTATTCAACACTAAAGATCTTTCTTCCTCAACACTAATTGCCTTTTGAGCAGCTCTCACCAAATTATCAGTAGATTTTAATACAGCATTACCAGCTTGTTGCAACCTGCGAGTTGCTTCAGTATCACCTTCAGCTTTTACTTTACATGCAACGAGTAAGTGTGCTGTTGAACTTGCAACTTGTTTAGCAGATGAAATTAATTTTTCTTCACTTGCAAGACCTAAAATTCAAATGTAAGGTAATCTTTATGAATTAAGCAGTGTTTTAATTACATAATTGCAAACACTTTTACTTTATTACCTTGAACTAATGCATTTGCACTTTCGACTAAACTATGAGTGGCAGCCGCCACCATTCTTGCTGCCGAGATTAATCCTTCAGACCATTGCCCATCATCTGAAGATGTTAGTGGTGTACTCGACATTTTTCCACTTTCCACAAGTTCGCGTTGAGCGGCACTAGCAGCTTTAACTAAGGCAGAAGTAGCGGCTGTTATAGATTTGGCAGCTTCTAAGATCATTTCATCAAAGTTCATTGATTCGTCAAGATCGTGGGTCTGTAAAAAAATTCAATTTTGTAATACACATTAAAGTGAATTGTTAAATCAAACTCGTAATGAAATTTGAGATTTTAAATTCAAATTAAATATGCACACACTCTATTACTGAACAAAAATTGTAGAATCCATAAACCACTGTAATAATATGTTTGACTCCTGGGTGCTTTTAAAACTACAACCAAGAATATCAAACATATCTCACAGTAATTTACATAAACATGTGTGGAATCCCCTTGAGCAATACGAATTTTTATTATTTATTAAATAACACCAACCTTAATTGATTTCCTTGGCCTTAGACTTGCTAGTTTTTTCGCAGCTGCATCAATTGATGCTGCCGCTCCTAGTAATTCATTTTCGGCTATTACAGTCGGATCGTCCGGATCAACCCAATCTGTGCCTACATACAAATAATAAAAATAAATACGTTTCAAGCAATTTACAAACTTGCCTTTAAGGAGTTCTGCTACTGTTACTAACTCAGTTACTGATTGTGCAATATGTCTTGATATTAATGGCAAAGTATGCTTTGCATCAGCACTATTTCCATTTAAAATAGAAATAAGTAGTTCGTGGAACAATTGTGCACATTGTTGACCAGCTTGAAGTGTACGATCTCTTAATTCTTTAGTTTCTGCTACATTGAAAGCAGAGTTCTGTAAAAAAAAAAATTTAAATAAATATTAGCTAATAAAACAATGTTGAAAAACCAACCTTTACAACCATAAGCATGTCTGAAATAGCTCTTCGTGACAAGTTAGCAGCAGCAATAATATCGTCTTGTTTGTTGCTAATTCCAGCAGCTACTGATTTTGCTGTAGCTTTGGTAATAGCTTTTGTGGATCGAATTATATCTTCAGGTGTGGCACTTGTCTTGTAGCCGTCATTACTATGCAAAGCCTACATGAAAGCACATAATTAACAATAACAAATGATCAATATAACAATAACGAACCCTCATTTCTTGACTAATAGCTTCAACAGTCGATTCTAAAGCTCTAGTACCTCTGGTATGCTCATCTTCAACAGCCTTAACAGTCTTTAGCAAAGATGTAACATTAGTAACCATTACCTGCAAAAAAGGAAAAAAAACATAAGACAAATTAAAAAAAGAACACAAAAAGCATGCTTTTAGAATCCCATTTGAAATATTTCTATTAGTTCAATAGATTAGAAGGAAGAAAAACAAGCTACTTTGTTGATATAAAAACAATAAAAAATACATACCAATGATGATTTCTGAATTTAGATGACAAAGACAAATGAAAGAAAACTTGATGCTACACAAGTTTATTTGAAAAAAAATCTTATGGGGGTACAATGTAATATACATATAGACATTAAAATTACATAAACAATTGCTTGATTTAAATGCAAATTAAACATAATTGTGTATTTGTTTCAATTCGTGTAACATAACATACCAAAGGTTGTATGATGAATGCAACAAATGAAGAAATGCTTGGTATTTTTACATTAAACATACATTTATAAAATTACAAAATATTAACATAAATCGTAAAGTATACATTTAGATGTTGAATTAATTAAAACAGGAAACACCAAACTGATATAGACAAGTTAGTAATTCACAAAATATGTAACAAACAAAATCGTAATGAAACAATCCACATTACATTCTATCAGTACTCAGAATTTAATTTTAAGTAGCGAGCAAACAATGAATTATATCCGTTTGAAGGCTTTCCGCATTTATGTTTTCACGACTGTCGCTCAACAAGCGCAGTAATTCTTCTTCTTGGTCAGATATCCACCACTCAGTGTCAGAATCAGCAACAACCTGTCAAGCAATCAAAACATGTGTTACAATGTACCACCGGCAATAAACAAAATCGTAATCCAACTAATCTAGAGTTAGAAAGAGAAAAAATAATACCATTTTGTCGGTGGACTTTAAACATAACACATGTTTTGTGACAGTATTTTTTTAGTTGATATTAATGCATGTGTGTGTTTGCTGATATTAATGATATATTAATCATTTAAAGTCCACCCTGAATTAATTTAATGGAAAATATCATAGTGACACACACATGCAGTCAGTTTTAATTACTTATTTAATGTAGTTTTCTAATTTTGTAAAAAGTATAATTTCCATTGAACGTTAATCAAGAATAAAGTAAAATGTTACGATTATCATCAAAATAAAACAATCATGCTAATACATTAAGAAACGACGTAAAACTTGCACACAAAATGCAATAATTAAACTTATCCTACCTTTGCACTCTCCTTCAAATGTGTCATAGCTGGGTCGTTTATAGGTTTACCACTTGCTGCTTTCGTTGCATGAATAAGATCACCCAAAGCACTTGCAACATCCTTGACAGCATTTATTAACATTACTTGAGAATCTGGATTATCAGAACCTAAACTGGCTGCACCAAACTTCACAACTTCGGCAAGTTGAACTAAAATAAATAAACACAAATGATAAAAGCGATTTGCGTATTTCCACATTTTCAAACAAATATTTCATCAAATAAATATTTTTATACATACCTATAGTAGACACTGCGTTTTGTGCAGCAACAGCCAACTGTTCCTGTGATGATGCAGCACCAGCAACCAAGGTTTTTGTATCTTCAACCAAAGCTTTTGCCGTCTTAAGAATGTTTTCTCTGTGATCAGCAAAACTCTCACTTTCACTTTCTGGGTTAAGATTACCGGCAGTAGCAAACATAATAGTTGTATCTAAATCTCCAATTATGCCAGAAACAGTCGATGCAGCATTTATACAGGCTTGTGTACCACGAGAACCTGACTGTAATGTGGCCAATACACGTGATACTTTTTCTGTAACATTCTTTGAAGATTCTGCAAGGTCGCCAAGGGCATATTGATCCTTTTTGAATTGACAATGCTCGCCTGCATGCACTAGATCAACACAAGCACCGCCCAAGGCATGGACAACTTCTTTAAGACGTATGGAAACCTCACCATTGGTAGAAGCAGCAGCAGCACCAATACTATCTCCGGCTAATTGACTGTATTTGTGTGAAATATTTGCTGACAAAGGTGCTAGTTTTTGTGGTTCTAATGATCCTTTAGTAGACTGTTCAAAGAGAATAATTGCATTTAATCAATAAATACTTTATAATAATAATAATACAAAGTCTAAAAATTCATTTAAGAAATTAATTTAATTTTATTACTTTTTGGCTTAATTTATATTCAAATGAATCTTTAACACTTGTCTAAACAATAAAAAAATAATGAACAAAATGTTTTTAAGATTACCATTTCACCAGCTATTTTTGCAATATCTTTGGCACATTCCACCATTCTAGTTTGGTAATCTACATAAGAATCACTGTCGCAAATAATAAGTGAAGCCCTGTTATCAGACAAACGTGTCATGGCTCTTGTTAAGGTATCAACAACACCAGATACAAATCCACTTTGGGTAGCAATTGTTTCCACATTTGTAACCAATTCCTGGAGTGCTTCTCTGGTTGAAGCAGCACATTCATCAACATCTCCATGGATATTAATTGCCTAAATACATCATTAATATTATAATTTTTCTTCTATTAATATTTTGTCCCACCTTAGAATTTCCACCACTATCTTTGGCAGCATAAACAAATTGTAATGCTGATTCAGTAACGGACTTTGCTTGATTGAGTAACAGTTCTTGTTGTTTTGAATTATTCATATTCGAAGCAGCAGATATGGTGCCTTGAACTAATGGTTCAAAGTATTGGGCCTAAATTAAATGGTTTGTGCAAATTAACTGGTATGGCTGATATGTAAATTACTTTACCAATTGATTCACAGAATGACCAATGTTTTCTGCTTCAAATTTTGCAGCTTGTCGTAGTGGTTCAATTGTATCAATAAGTTCAGCTGCTGATCTAGCAACTTGCTGGTTTGAATTTTGAATAGTTGAACCTCTTTTAGCCAGTGTTTGATGCATAACTTCCATCATAGCTGAATCTAATGTATGTAATAAATTTGTTAGAGTTGCAGCTGATGCATCACATTCAGTCTGTCCTGGTGCTTTATCACTAAAGTAGAAAATAATTATAAATGAAACACAAGAAAATAAAATAACTTACTGAATGCTGGCAACTAATTTTTTGATAGCATCAGACACATTTTTCGAATTAGTAGCCAGTTGTTGCCAAGTGGGTGGATCCTTAGGCATAACTACGAGGCTTTTCGCAGCGCGAATTACAGCACAGGAACTATCAATAATTTTTCTACCTGCATCAAGTATAGGTTCTTGTGCCTGACGAGCCTGAGGTGATATCTTGGCAGGTATACTAATAAATTCGCTTGAGTTAGCATAAACACATAGATTTTCTACGGCATCTGTAATAAATAAATGAACAATTATCTCAAAGAAACAGAATATCAACATAATATCAAAATCGAAATTACAATCTGATCTTTACCTAATAAAGGTTTTGTTGCTTGGGCACATTTTTGTCGATTTTCTTCACTGTAATCCAAATCCAAAGATTTTATTTCTTTGACCAGACGAGCAGTTGAATTAGCAACATCTTTAGCACTCTGCACAAAATGTCTTTTAGCAACAGGATTATTTGTTTTTGAACTAGCATGTCTACAAGCATTGCAAAGTGCACTTGTATGTTTGGCAATAGTCGTAGCTGCTGTCAAAACTTGTTGTTGTGCACTTGTTGGGGACGTTAATAAAGTGCAACCCTGATGAATAGCTTGTGAAGCTCTTGCAAATTGTGACTGATCTACTAAACCTGGCCGGCCAGCTATGCTACTCGGATCTGATACACCAACCTAATAAAACAATGTAATAACAAATTACGAATATATTTACATTTAATATATCTGCACTTACGAGATAAGCAGCTTGAGCAGCAGCTTCAACAAATCCGCAAATTGAAGTACTGACTGATTTGACATTTTCACAGAATTTATCATGTTCAGATTTCTTCGCACTGTTTGTTATTCCCGTCATACCTTCCCCTGTAAAATAAATTAATCTCAATATTTCAAAAACAATAGATAAAACGTTGCTATTTATGAAACTAACACGATTACATGTAGAACTTACCTAATATTTTGCTTTTATCCTTCACAGAATCCCAACACTCGTAATAACTACAATCATTGATGGGTTCAATTGGATTATCAAGTAATGGTCTCATGGCTTGAATATTTCTGATAGCATTGTCACATTCAGTTTGCCCAGGAGCCGCAGAAGTACAAACATCAACTAGTGAATTAATGCTATCAGTAACAGCTCTAGCAGCTTGTTGTAATTGATTTTTTCCATTAGGGGCATTAGGATCAGCTGATACATATTTCGCTGTATTAAGCAAAGTACTAGAAACGGTAGAAACATTTTTCAGGGAATGAACTACATGTCCTTGAACTTCTGTATCGTTTGATTGCCCAGCCATTTCCATAGACACTTGTAGTAATTCGTGGAATGCCGATCCAAAATCTTTAGATGATGATGCAAGCTGTGCAGGACTCTTGACTGATTTAACAACATCTACGCTGGCTTCAGTTAAATTGGCAGCTGCAGTATTCAGTTCCTGTTGTAATTCACCATACGATTTGTTTGTTGGAGGAAATTGCAGTGATTCAATTCCGCTTGTCCATTGTTGAATGCACGTGATTGCAACATCTACCTCTTTTTGACCAGGTAAGCAATTCACAGTACGATCTAAAGATTTTGTAATATCTTTGGCGGCACTGTGAATGGTTGGATTTAGACCAACAGAAGGATTTTGCAAACATCTTTGTGCTTCCTTCACTAATCGAGCAGAATGAATGATGACATCCTTTCCTGCATATATTATATCCAATTGTGAGTCTATATTGTCAGTAGTGGTAGCTGCTACAGCACGTACAGCACCAGTAAGATGTTTCAAATTTTGTGCAGTGTCTCTTGCTGCTTGTGAAGTGTAAATCTCATTACCTTCAACAAATATATGTTTGAGTATTAGTAGTAATTATATTTTAAAAAGTTCAATCGATTTATTATTAATATTAAAAGTCTTACCTTGTGATGTTGCTGTCATCAGTTGTGCAACTGATTGGTTCACTAATTTACTAGTTGTTCCCAACAATTGTGCGGCACGTTCTGGATTATCACCAGGCAATGGTCTCAAACTGTGATTCCTCACAGCTTCTTCAAATTCCCTTAATTCGTCTTGTAGATCATCAATAAGTTGAGCAGCAGCATTTAAACCCAAACCTTGACAAGCAGGCTTTGCTCTACTTATGGCGCTCCTTAATTCAGTAAGATCGCTATTTAGTTGACCAGTTGTTTCAGACAACTGTTTACTAACTGATTCATGTGTTACTGTTGGTAATACAGCTCTCGTTGATTGTACGAAATGAGTTGCTGGATGCAAGAAAACTTCAGCAACATACATTAACTCGACTTGGTTGTTTGGATCATCAGGAACTGCAGTTGTAGCTTTAATAGATTCTACTAGAGGAGGAATAGTCGATACTAATTCACTAGTATCAGATTTTAATGCTTCTCGTGTTGCAGCATTATTATTATGTGGATGACTAGCTTGTGCAGCTGAGATACATTGCGTAGCTGTTGAAATAGCCCTTCTAGCACACACTTGCACCCTATCAACTAATTTCGTTCTTAATGCAGGCGATGTGGCAGCAACAACTGTTACATCTCTTAAGTATTCAGCAGTCTTTCTTAAACTGTTTTGGTAGCCTACATCATGGGGGTTTGTAGCACACAGTCTTGCAGCTTCAACCATCTTTGCAGTTGCATCTGCTAATGTTTTAGCTGCAGCTAGCAATCTACGTTGTATTTCTGAATCTTCTTGTTTTTCTGCATCACCTTTGATGCTTTGTATAAGTTCAGCAGTTGCTTGTCCCAGAACACGAGCCTGCTTGATCATTTCACCTGTATCTCCAGATGCAGCAAATAACTTATCTGTAGCAGTATAGATTGTTTCTACACTCATTTCTTGGACTGTTTCAGTTGCTTTCCTTGGCGATACTAAAAGATGTAACTTGTATAGTAATTACATAATTATTAGCCAAATCAAAATGCATAAAAACATTTCAAGGTGCTATCAAAGTTTTAATGTGATACAGATACACAATTTGTGAAATAAAAAAGAAATGAGCAGAAGTGGGAAAGTCCATTTGCGAAATGCGGAATGATAGGAAGATAGCCAGTAAAGAAAAGAGAGGAATATAGTAAGATACAGTTAAAAGAGGCCAAAGAAATAAAAAGTCAGGAGTTGATGGAGATGGAGGATAACCAGGGAAATGGAAAAATTGATATAGAGGAAATGCTTATGATTTTAAAGAACATACAAAGACAAAGAGAAAAAGGATGACTGATGGGGAATGTATACGTGGGGAAGAAGAAGAGTGCTCAAATGCACTGGTGCGAATGTATAGAAGTAGGTTGGTTGAAGGAAGAACATAGAAAGCCGAGAATGTAGAAGAGGTGGTTAAATGAGAAGGGGGATGGGAGGAAATTAAATAACACTGTAAATCTTTGTAACTGTAAGTAGACATAAGTGTAGATATAAGAATATGTAGATAAGTGTACATTATTTTGCAGGAATATGCCAACAATAAATGTTGTTTTCTTTACTTACCTACTTTTATGTGGTTAAGTAAATCATTAAGAGTCTTGGAAACATTTGCGGCCGCATCTTTAAGTTGGGCCAGTAAGTCTTCACTTGCACAAGATTCATTACAAGTAGTTACTAAATTTTCAACAGCCCTTGCAACTTCACGAACGGCTGTTGTCAATTGTTCTTGGCAAGCTGGTGAATGTATTGTTGGTGCGACAACCTAAAAAATTATATATTTTAATAATAGTGTTTTAGACTACGTATTAACATACTCTAGCACAGGCAACCAACTGAGATGTAGCTAAGGCACACTGGGTGGCAGCACCGATTACACGGTTTTGTATTTGTTGTTCCCCACAAGTATCAGCTATATTTTTTGCTTTCAAAATAAGAGCAGCAGTAGTATTTGCGACAGCTTTAGCTAACGACATAAGCATATCCTGTAATTCCTTATTTTCAATAGTTTCTTCGGTGATTGTTGCAAGAACTTGCGAACTGGCTTCTCCGACCTTTGTGGCGGCATTAAGCAAGTTCTGTCTTGGCTGTAAACAAAAGTCAGTGAATAAGAAAGTAAATTTAATACACAAATATAATTGCCTCTTTAGCTTCAGGTTCAACTGTTTTAAGTAAATCACTGAATGCACTGACTAGTTGTTTGGTGGCAATTATTAGTTTTTCTCCTGTGTTTGTATCATCCATTAATGAAGCTATCATTTTTACGTCTTTGGTCATTTCTGGTAAGTTGCTGCCAATTGTTGTAATAGCCGCACCAACAGCAGTATGGTCGATTTCGTCTACAAGACCCGATGTTAATGTGACAACCTAAAAACAATACAACTTTATGTATGTCTTACAAAATATACAGTTCAAAAATATATGTTAGATAATGAAACATCACCCCACCTGTGCTGTTGCTGCATTCATTGCTGCTATTTGTGAACCAACATTTTGTTTCCGTGTGTCTAATGTAACTTGCTTCCATTTCTTAGCTGCAGGATCACTACCGAGAACTGGAATTTGAGCTTTAGCTTCTAAATCGATTTGTGATTCTTGAATTCTAGTTTGAGTGGCAGATATAGTTGACAAAAGGGCTCTTTGCGGTTCTGACAGAACTGATGTTACTTTGGTATGTTGTGCCTACACAAATTATTTATAATATTACAAAATAAATTCATGAGAATAGAATAGAAATAAATGTACAGAACACCAATATATACAATAAAATTGTCTATGTACCTACTCTGCTGACTAATCCAACATACGAAAGCATGGAAAATAAGATCTTTTAAAATTATTTACTTAGTAATTCTCGAATATTTATTACCATAATGTTACTATTAAAGTTAATATCATTCTTACATATTATATACATATGAGAATTTTTTAAAAGAATAGAATTATTAAAATAAATATTAAGGTTTTAGTATGCATAAATTAAAGTAGGTTTCAATGTCTAATTCACAGTACACTTAATGTTTTTAGTATATAAACAAAATCAATCTTACCGTAGGGGGTGCATGACCCTTATTGACCTGCCCAACAACTGTCGTATATTGAGCACCACCCATATGACCTGTACCGAACGATTTTAAGCCTACGTAAAATTAAAAATAAGAAACTAACTGAACAAAACTAGAAGAAAAAAATATATAATAAATACCCTCACAAAATTAAAACTCTAAACCATTTTGGCGTTACCACTATATCAAAATAAATAGTATAAATGAGCAAGTAAATACCATCATCTGCAGCTCTCATGATTCCAGGCTTCGCCACAGAATCCATATTAATTTTGCCCTTTTTCGTGACTTCATGCTGAAGAATTGTAGCCCTGAAATTTATCATAAGTGTATTAAATTTTTATGCGTGAAAAACTGACTGTAAACAAGTATTAGGTAGATTGTTCGTTTGCAACAAAATGTAGAAACATTACTCACTTAAGTGGTGATACACTATCTTCAACAAGAGTTGATCCTTCATCACCTTCAATTCCAAAATGATCCTTAGCTTGTTTCTGTAAATTTGATAATGCAATTTAAACTCCATTTAAAACTTTACAAACAAACCTTTTTCAAAATAATATCAATATATCCTGCAATAATTTGCTGTATTTGTTCACCTTCTGTAGTTTGCACCGAATAATATTCAGTTGAATAATCACCAAAATCCAAAGTGAATGTATTTGGGCTAGCACCCCATCTTTTCACAGTTGTTAAAGGCCAAGTCTTTAAAATTTCCTTGGTGTTTTCATCCAGTCGTAAAACAGAATCTTTTGTGACACCAAGGAGTCGTGGAACCAACTTATTTTTACCTTTCATTTTTTCTTTCACAAGAAAGAACGTCACCCCATAAGTAGTTAAAGATCGGGCATTTTTCGTGTACAGAACCTTAGAATCCAGTTCACTCAAACCGATATGTTTCTTGTGTTCTGCAAATATTTTCTTTTCGATGCCTTTGACTTTCACATAAGATTGCGGCAAAAACTCTTTTAGACTAAAAACACACATCATTTTATACCAGAATTTTGTCGAGTGTAACAATGTCTTACTCCAAAAATCCAGGCTTATGTTTTGATTCAATGTGATCACCAAACTGAATTTGGCACTGGATTCCGGCGAATTCGCATGCCATATCCTGAGTGATGGGATGCGTGCCATCTAGAATAGCATCCCTGGCTTGCACGTACAGCAAATTTAACTGAACTGGATCGCGCGAATCGATATTCTGATCTGAGAAAAAAAACTTTCGTCTCAACAAAACCGTTTCATTTTCGTCGATTCCCTGTTCTCTTAAAGTTTTCGAAGGATCAACCCAATTGACTTCATCGTCGGTTCTAAGCTTCTTTCTTAACATATCCATTTTGGCATCTTTTTCTCTTTCTTCTTTTTTTCTTTTTAGCGTTAACGTGCCGTAGTTTCGATTTTCCAAGTTTTCCTGATTCTCCTGATCTTCCAAGACTAAGGAGTATTCGTCGTGATTTGTGATGCCGATTTTTGTACATATTACAACCATTAAATTTTGAACTATTTGAGAATCGTCTACTAACATGGTTTTCACGGAACCTAAAGATTTGGGCAAACATTATTTATGATTGGAAATTGTGTCACTTTACCATCAAGCATTTTAACTCGTAACGTTCGAAGTTTCTTTCGATATTCTAGCGTATCACCATTTCTGAGAATGTAGTATGCCAACTGCCTTACAGGCTCTAACCAAACACCAGTTTTATTTTCTTCGTCTGTCAGAAAGAGTCCATAGTCTTTTGCTGTAATGAATTATGCACAAATTGTCAACTATTTGTTGAAAGAATCTTTGGATTTTTTAATGAATCTGTTGCATGCAAGCGTGCAATTTATAGTACATCAACGTCAATTAGAGACAGTTAGAAGGTTGTACCATCAATGTACTATCAATTACAATTAAACAAATGAGTTAAGACGCTTAATAGCCTATTAAACGATTTGAGTAATTATTTATCAATGTTTATTATAAGTTATATATTTATATATTGTATAAACAGCCTTACCTAGTCAAGTAGATACATAGTAGATAATCCCTTTCGCGGGATCAACAAAAAACCTCTTGTGAATTAACCATGCGAAAGGTAAGGGGATAACATATACATATTGTACAGGATCATTCTGAAATATGTCCCACTATTTCTACAGAAGATATCTGACCTTAACCCAAACCCAAATCCGCAAAAATGGCGGTCCTATCTTCATTTTAATTTTTCGAAAATGTCATTTTTTGTATGGGCATTCGGTTCTAAGTACGGCCCTGGGTCCATTTCAATAGCGTCGTTCCTTTAGCGGGAATAACATGAAATGTAGTAAAACAACCTTTATTGTCGATAATTCGGCGTAATTTTCATATTTTTCTCAAAATTAAAATATTTTTCTGGTACACCCTTCAACATAGGACCGTGGTTTTTGCATATTTGGGGTTGGGCTATGGTCAGCTATCACCTGTTAAAATAGTGGGACACAGAATGAACCTGTACATATTATACTACTACCGCTATAATTTGTATAATCTCTAATCAAATGGGAGATTCTTTTCGATTTTTACACTTTGACACCTTTTAATTCAACTGAGTGATATTTTTTGAAAAATTGGAGAAATAATTCTTTTTTATTTCGACACAACTAATGTCTGACGTCTACAATTGATAACAAATCGCACAGATGCGATGGCGATATATTCATCCTTCTTGCTCTCGTCAAATCGCGGGGGTTTTTGTTACACTCATAAAACTTCATATGTTTCTACTTAGTTAAGCCAATCAATATAGTGAGAATAAGGATAATAGGAATAGATAAAATAGCGTATTCAAAGAGTTGTATTAGGTTGGATGGTTAGGTTAGGTTTTTTTTTTTGTTTATTTAAACTAAACTGCTAAATCGTTTAATAGTCAACAAGCAACCAGTAAAAAACTCGAAATGTAATAAAAATATATTTATTACGACACATATTATAAAATTGTGTCTCGAAACCTTTTTCAAATAATAAACATATTTTAATGTTTATACAGGGTGTAAAAAAAATTTTTTATGAGACACCTGTATATTTTAATTGATAAAAAGTTAAATTTTACATAGAATAGAATCTTCTAATACTACAACCGTAAGATGAAAGGCCAAATTTTAATATAAAATAAGTAAATGAGTATCAAAGCAAGCTGTTCGAAAATGCGACTGGCAATTGTTTTTGAGTATGTCATTGTAATCAGTAGAAAAAACTACACATTTTTGATGTATTGACCAACACTGTAGCTTCTCTAACAACAAAGTTATCCCATGTGCCGTGACCTGTATTAATGTCGTCGTAGCTCTTTTGTTTTTCATTTCTGGGTTATAGTAGTATAAGAAGATTTTGTGCAAAATTTCATTTTCTACCGACTGCTACATAAATATACAGGATGTTCCATTTAAAAAAATCTAATTATCTGAATTGGCTCTGAAATGTGATGCGCAATTGTTTTTTTGTGTGAGGTATTGTAATCAGCGGAAAAATCACTGTATCTTTGCTAATTTAACCGACTCTGTAGCTCCAAAAATAACGAAAATAGCAATAGTGCGCAGATAACTCTGAACAACCTGTATATTTGATTACAATCGAATTTTTCACGGTGGAATTAAATCAAGTGCGTCGAGCGCAGGACCGTAATGAGGTCTTGTGACTCCTGATGCGAGAATTTATCTCTTTACCACGTCTCTTGCATTTAATACTTATTTGATTTAATTGTTAGGGGCGATGGCCCTGTTCGCCCAATCGTTGGTGCCGGCCCTGCTGAAATGTTTCTTTTTATTATTGAAGTAATTACGACACGAACGACCGAGTTCTGTTTGTGTTCCAACCTAACAAAATTCATTTAAAAAAGGTTGAATTTGTCGATTAGGCTCAACCCGATTCCTTAAAAAATTGATCAAATTAGCCACAAACTCAATAACTGATTTACCAAAATTTCCTTAAAAAAAAAAATGGAATTCGATTTTGGATAAGTTGTTTTAATCAATGCAACCTAAATCAATCTAACCCTGTTAATGATTATTGCAAGAAAGTGTGTATATCTGCGGTTTGGACGCACCCCACTACACCACCTTTAAGCCCCGCCCCCCCTTTGTGACGTCACGATCGCGGAAGTCATGAGCGAGTTGAACAGCTTTGATCAAAAGCTGTTCGAAGCTATTCAAAGTTATTCGAAACTGCGATCGTAAGTTTTTTTTTTTTTAATCTGTGTTGTTGATCCAACCTATTTGTCCAATCGAATCCGGCTTCTAGTTTTTTAATCAACTAACCTAAATTGACCAAACCTAAGCTTAGATTTGATGCACACGCTCGACATTGCATTGAACGCTCATCCCTGCAGAGTAACGTTAGTTTCTGGGCGAATAAACCCGTCGTCAGTACGGCTGCTGTGAGCGATCAATTCAAACCGAACCTGCGATGTTATCGTCAAAACGGCAGTGCATGTAACAAACTGATGTGCGACTCCACCTATCGGTTAACCTTGTTAACAGTTATACCTAAGAAATGTGACACATTGGGTTGAACTAATTTGCCCGATCGAACCTAACTTGAAAATTGTAAGATTTTGTTTAATCAATCTTGTTGATCCAATCTAAATCTACCAAACCTTGTTAACAATTATGATGAGACAATTTGACTCATACTAGCCAAGTTTCGTTGATTGGAATTAACTGACCAAATTCTATTCAACCCGATCAGCAGTTAGTATTTTTTTATTATTATTATTTAAAACATGAATCAACCTTAGCTTAACCAAAACCACCCAGATTTAGGTTTAGTGATGAAGTACGTTCCAACCTAACTCAAGCCATTGAAAAATGTTGATTTTGATTAATTAGGTGCAACCCTGCACTTAAAAAAAAACAGTTTCATTTGGACTAAATTTTCTGTTGTTTAATCAACCAACTTAAACTGATTAAACCTAACCTTGTTAACAATTATAGCATACCTAAGAAACGTGACACATAGGGTTTAACCAATTTTCTTTCATCCAACCTAATAAATTAACCAACCTTGTGAACAATTATAATCAGTAGTATGATATGCTAGGTTGAATTAAATTTTCCCAACCGTAATTAACCTCAATGTTGTTGAATTTTGAAAAATTTTGTCAAATCAGTCTTATTGATTGAACCTAAATCTCAATTATGATGATTATGATAAGACAATAGGCTGAGTCAAATTTGGTTGATTTGAATTAAATGATTAGGTTGGGCGTGTAATGATTTAGTTCGAACTTATTGTATAACCTGGATGATAATTCAATGATTTTTAAAAGTTTGTTTTAGGTCGGTTTAGGTTGCACCCAATTAGTTTAGATTGGAACGACTCCAATAGGTTGATTTCGATTAAACGATAAAATTCCTCTCTACTCAACATCATAAATTTTTCATTGGGATGAATTGCAACCTAAACACTTTTTGAAGGAGTCAAGTTGAATTTGAAGAACTGTTAGGTTAGAATGATTTCTTGGTTGATTCATTCAAACCAACCTGATCTGTCATATTTTATATTACAATGCTTTTAGCTGGGCTAGGTTGATTCATTAGGTTGGGTTCAACAATGTAATACGGGGTGTCCCCGAAAGGTTTGTACAAAATAATAACACAATGTGGAATATGTCATATTTCTGAGACCAAAATAGGACGATTTAACCCAACTTACCTCTATTCAAAGTTACTTCGTTTAGCCGCTAGAGGGATGCAAATGTCCTGAAAAGAAATTGTTTTTTCGAGAAATCTTTCTAACGCTTATCGCGATTGGGACCAAATTTGGTATGTGGATTTGTACTAAAAGAAAGCATTATTTGACATGTTTTCTCTTCTGCGTGTTTTTTAAGTGGTCAAAAAATGGTCATCCACATCTTAAGAAGCTCATAATTTTGTTATTATTAGATGAATACTTTTGAAACTTTTTTTGCTGATAGACACATAAGTTACCTACATTTCTTGTCTCTTGCTCCATTTCGTCATTTCTCATAGTTTAGGCAGAAAAAAATAATAACACGAACTAGAAATTTTAATTAAATCAACGAAAAAATTCA
>JAFFZR010002136.1:0-13319 GCA_018397195.1 Lethrus apterus
AATACAATCTCTCATTTACACATGATGTCATAAGTTCGTATATATACACGCAGTATAGAAAAGCCATTATCTAATCCACAAAGACACACTGATGAGCCATAGATGGCGAAACGCGTCTGTGTATGGTGGTTAGATAGTGGCCAAATCATTTTTTCAATTATTATATATATATATATATATATAAATAAAATGATTGAAGAAAACCAAGGAATTTATATTGTCAGAAAGTTAAAGAGATTTTACAAGAAAATGTTGAATTAATTTACGGACAAAACAGAATTGCTAGAAACTACATACATCATTTATATACTATATAGGTATGTACAAGCTTTACATTTCCGCGGAAATTGTAGCTGTTTATATAAACGAACACTGTTGATCCATTTTTCATGGGGGATCGGTCCACATCTTTTATTTATTCATGTTTTCTACAGATTTCTGTGTGCTTTTGCTCGGTTTACCACTTTACTCCATTTTTTCCTCTCACTGATTAATCATTTTCCACTTGTTCCATCCACCTTACTTTCGGTCTTCCTTTTGGTCTTCCTTCAACTGGGTTCCATTCCGTTAGTATTCGTAAGTGTGATTTGCTGTTTTTCCTAAATATGTGACCATACCATCTAATTCGTTGCGATTTAACTATTCTTACTATGTTTTCACCTTCTAAAACGGCATCGATCACAATGTTCATCAGCTGTCTTGCTTCATTTTCATTCACCTTCTTTGGACCCATTATCATCCTTACTATCTTCCTTTCAAAAATTTTCAGTTGAACTTCTTCTATGTGTGTTAAGTTTGCAGTTTCTGAAAAAAATGAAAAATAAAAATATAAAATTAACTTACACATCAATATGACGTCCTCAATCCAATCCAGCTGAACGTCAATTAAAGAGTACAGAAAGACAATTAAAGAACAAGCAAAAGAAAGAGAAAAGAACAAAGAAAATAAGTGAAATGAAGATATGAGATTTAATTGTAATCAAGAATGTGAAAATTGGGAGAAGAAATAAAAATCAATGTGCATAGTTAATGTTGCCTTTTAAAAATCCGTACAGAATCATTAGAAGAATAGAAAAAACTACATACAAGTTAGAAAATCTAGAACAAGAAAAGATACCAGGAAAACATCATCTACAATTATTATACCCATTTAAGAACAAGAAGAACGAGCGATTTATTTCCTATTTCAAATAAATACAAATCAAATTCGTATTATTCAAAATAATAAAAATTTAAATCAGGGAATATGTTATGTTATCAATTGATTAAATCAAATACTTACAGTTACCAATGTATAAATGAAATAATGCATTATAAAAAAGGATATTTATCAAAACTGATATTTAAAACAGTTGATTTTTTTTAAGTACAATAAGGTAGCTTTTAAGTTGCTGGATTGTTATGTTCATCATCTATAATTACATTAGAATTAAAATTATCAATCGGAGAGCCTGAAAATTAAAATTTGTTAAAATCATGTCATTAGTAAATATCAGAACGTACTCGCTTGAAATCCAAGGTTGTAATGACGTAACGTACTCCAATATCATGAGACAAGTAGTAGGGCGATACATTAGATTTGAAAAAGAAAAAAGAAAGTCGGACGGTGTCCAGCAAACATCATTCTGTGCAGTTCCGTTCCACAAAATAACTAAAAATGCAAAATTATTAATTGAAACTAAAAGTAACCAAACAAAAATGATTGAATAATAAAGAATACAACCTAAAATGACAACATTACATACCAGCGGAAGAATTATAAGAACATCCTGGAGACAACAAAGAAATTGGCACCAGAAAACACAAGACACTGGAAAACCGCAAGTAACAATGTTTATCAAGTAATATTTCAATAAAACGGCTCTACATTGTCGATTAAATTTTCAATTTGTAAATTACGCGTCAAATTTTCGTTGTTGCTATCCGAGTTCAGATGTCCGCACGTCGCCTAGAAACCATCGTAATTGTCGTTAGATGACAGATGGCGCATGAGCTTTAAAATAAGGTTATTGAATTTGACAGTTGTCAATTTTGAATGTTTATTTAAATTTCATTGAAACCTTTGTCAATAAAGAATTAGTTGTGTTTACATATTTTATTATTAATACAAGAATAAAAGATAAGTATAATTATTAATAAAATAATAAAATTTATCAAATCCATTGTATCAGTCTTAATAAACAGTTTTTAAAAACGTCTCTTAAAGTTAATTTATTTAACTCGCTATATAAGTTTATTATACATACATATATGGGGTTTAAATGGGGTAGTGATGCGTAACACACGACGCTGTATGCAGTTAGCGTCGCATAGCCTCTCCTACTCAATTCCGACTCTCACCTCCAAGCTGGTGAACCCCGGTTACCTGAGCAACTGCACTGGAGATCGGGTACCAACCCCGGTGGAAAGTGTGGTCAGGGCAGACGAGAGCGGAAGAAATCCTCCAAAAGGAGGCTGAAGACAAAACTAAATTTTGTTCATGGTGACGCCATAGATTACGGCAATGACGACTTTCTATACACGACATAATCTATAAATAGAAACACGTTTGATCTGCGTAGCCATACTAGTGACGCATCTATCAATCAATCAATTTATTAATCCAGAGGTAATAAATTCAATAACATAGGATATGTCAATATACACATAATACACATAAAAAACAAAATAGTCAATATCAAAAAATTGCAGTTGGCTCTTTTCTTAGCATTGTGACTGAGTTGAAAAATGGCATCTATGATAGAAAATCCGTCCAAAGATAATCTGCGTGCCGTTATTCAGTTTTTGCCGGTGACGGTCGTCAGCCAATGGAAATTTATATGAGAATGAATGCTGTATATAGTGAATACAGTTATTCTCATACGACAGTAGTTGAATAGGGCAGAAAATTTCGACAAGGAAGAGAATGCACTAAAGATTTGGCTCGTCCTGGATCTGCACGTGTTGCTGCATCAGACGAAAATGTAAGACTGAATGCTGCAAACTGTTTTACGAGCAAATAAGCGTATCAAAGTTAGACAACTTTCTCAGATTTTGAGGATCAGCGTGGGAACTGTTCATTCCATCATTCATAGTCTTAGCTATCACATAGTTGCTGTTCAGTGGATTCCACGACTGCTTACTGTTGAAGAATTTGCGTTCGGTCTTATCATTACATCATTTGATACGCTATCAACAACAAAGTAATGCCTTTTTACACGTAATTGTCGCTGTGATGAGTCTTGGTGTTATCACTACGAACCAGAACCTTCGGCTGGAAAAGTAATGGTGACCGTATTTTTTGATTACCAGGGTGTGCTGCTATTGGATTTTAAAGAACCTAGTGTCAACATTAACACTGAGTGATATTCAGATACTTAAACACTTAAGGGTCAGCATCAACAATAAACGTCCCGGGAAGCTCACAAGTGGTGTCATTCTTCTGCATAATAATGCTCAACCCCATGTAGCCCATACGGTTCAAGATCGGTTTGGGCGTATGAAATGGCAAGTCTTACAACCATCTTTTAGTCCCGACTTGTCCTCGTGCGATTTCCATGTGTTTGGCGCATTAAAACAACCTCTAAAAGGGCGGCGATTCAATTCGGGCACAGAGGTAGAGTTTGCTGTTAAGCAATGGTTCCGCAAACAGTTGCAAGCATTTTACCAACACGGAATCTATAGATTAGTGCAACAGTGGGCCCATGCCTTAATGCTAATGGAGACTTCTTTTGAATTCGTTGAACTTGAACTGAGTTCATTTATGAAAATTAGTTTCATCGAAATGCTTATTGATAAATTTAGCTGTAATCAGCTTAATCATCCTTTTGCAGTTGGATGTACAGTTTTATAGGAAATCTATATCCACTCTGATCATTACACTTATTGGGTTAGTAATCATTCGATTTTTTCAAATCTGTTGTCTATTACGCTATTGTAGCAGTTTCTAAAAAACATGACGAGTGATAGAGAAAAACCCTACTTGCAAATCTGTACAGAGTCAAAAACAACGCAAATAATAATAATAAAAACAACCGCTTTAAGACGGTCCATAGCTGTACCTTCATTTTATATTCGGCGAGGAGCCTATTTGCCATTTCTCTGCATAACTGTCTTTGAGCGCACTGCGCTTTATTCTTGAAGGCGCCTTTCTTGATCGCTACATAATTCTAGGCCCTTACGCTGCATAATTCTGGGCTTTTACGCTACACATTATGGGCCTCCACGATTGATTCACCATTAACCATTAACCCTTCATGAGACATGTCTGAGGCCTCCTGCCTCGACAACTCTGCTGCTGTTGGCGTCACTGTATTTCATTTGTTTTAGAAGGTCCATAGGTTTTTTTTTAATGGTCACGGGGCACCTCCGTGCGCCTACAATAGGCACACTGCATGGTGTTTGTATTGAGTTCTGGTTTAATTTCACATTTTGGGAAAGCGGGACAGTTGCTATGCGGTTGATTTGTTTTTCTTAGAGTAACAGTCCTTTTTGAGAAGGTCGCTTTAGAGCAAAAAACACATTTCAATTTGTTAAATTTCCTAGAATTATGGCAAGATTTTCTTTCCATTCCTATACTGCATCTGCAATTGCTTCAATGCTTTTAATATCATCGCAATATATTTAATAACATTTTAATAGCATACACGACTTAACTTTACGATCAATCATCATCTGAATCGTGTAGTAATTGTTCAGTTTTATTTGCGAAACACTTTCGTTCGCCTCCTGTTTAAAGTCAAGCAAAATTCTAGTTGTAGCAAAGCAAAGCTTTTTACTAACATTTCGTCGGCAATTTGCTTTCTGGTGGTTTACGGACGGCGCACAGTGGGGCAAGGATGTCTTAATATTGGTATTAATTTAGAACCCAATGAAAGGAGTGTTTAATTGCGTATTTAGATACAGGGAAGTCGATAAAAGAAGAAGAAAGACGTTTTCTTATCATTTTTATATAGGTGTTTCGTAATTTCAAAGCCTTAAATTCTTCCTGGTCATTTTTGTTTGAAAAGTCATTACTCATTAGTCATTACCGTAAGTACATACCAGTTCTGCAAGTACATAGGTAGTGTTTGTAACTGCGTTGGTATTCGTGCATTACTCTGGTACATAATAAGTAAATGTAAAAAAAATATAATTGAATTCAAACGTAATTTTTACAACAAATCAACTCAAATCAAAATTTCAGATATCATCTTCACTGTCTTCATATTTTTTTGTATGTCTTCGCTATCATTTTCTCTGACTTCGTTATCGCCCTCGAGGTCTTCGTTATCATATTCATTGTCTTCGTTATCGTTTCCACTATCTTCATTATCGTTTCCACTGACATCAGTATCATCACCCTACAGCCATCATCATCATCCTCGTTATCGTCATCGTGATAACTAGAGTTATGAAGGTTAGATATTTTAATAAATTTAGCGATTCCTTTGGAAGATGTTGAATTTTCTTTTTATATAATTTTCGCTTGTCTACTATTACGAGATTAAAAATATCTAGTCTAGTCTTCGTTTTACTAGATTTTCTAGAGTTTTGTTGACTGTATTTCTTGAAGCCTTTATTGCTAGCTTCTTGCGCTTCCTCCGTTAGCTGTCTAATAGGCAACAGTGAAGAAATTATGTATGATCCATTAGATATTTATGTAAAGTATTGCATATTGAACGATGGGTACTTCTTTACAAAGTGTCTCGCGGTATTTATTTCGTGTCCTCTAGAAACTACAATCATGATTATATGTTCTTAAAAAAGTGCCTGGCGGTGTTTCCGTCATTTGGGTTCCCAAATCCTGGTTTTGGGTTGTCGACTATTAAACCAAGCTTGTTTTTGAATTCTGGATTTAGTTTCAGCTACAACTTTTTTATCACTACTTACTATTAGATATTCAAAATACCCCAAACGTCAGCATGCAACAACAATAACATATGCAACAAGTTTCTCAAACAATTGCCTAAAAAGCAAAAAAGTTAAAGGAACCTGTGTGAAAGCTTCTTATAAAGTTCAGTCTTCTTTAAACGTCTCATCAGTGAAATATGTATGGTATTAAAAAACGTAGTTATTATTATTATTATTATTCCCGAAAAGTTATGTAAAAGTATGAATTAAGTATGAAAAATGAATGAAAAATATTTGTGTTAGAAAATCGCAAAATAAAATATTTTGTGTATCTGGACCTTCAACATACAAGTAGATAATGGCACGCAGCAATTCGATGAAAATTTTATATTGATAGATGATTTAACTGATTTACATTTTAATTGAGATATCACTTGAAATACGTACATCCTGTAAAAAACGATAAAGAAAGGATCTTTATAATGTGTCCATATTTGGTGAAAAGGTGCTTTTAGCGATATTAATCTTAAGTATAAATTAATTGACAATTTAATCTAGATCAAAATTTCTAACCATTATATCAGTATAAATGTACTTATCCGTAATCATAAATATTAATTACAAAGTCGTGTAAATTAATGCGACGATAAAGAAAATATTTATTTATTTTATTTTATTTTATTTAACCCTTTCTGTTCTGCCACCTCAACAGGTCGAAACCCAATTACAGAGTGTGGTTTTTGGGTTGCGGCCACGACCGACTTACAGTTGTTAGAAACCATTCCAGCATATGCTGCAAGGATTGGGGAAATGTGGAAATCCTAATAAGAATGATCGGTTGGAAGGCCAACTCAAAGTTAGAAACATTGTAAACTTCATCTTTGAAATAAAATTCCAATGTCCGTAACTAAGATTTGAACCTTAGACCTTGAGATTACTGACATACTGACTAAGCCACTTTCCATTGGTCTTCTCTCAGGTCTCTAGAACTCATGGCCTTGGTAATACCTTCTTTCCATGTAATTCCCTGTACATTCCAAGTGCCAATGTTCATATTCCTTTTTCAAAGCTTTTGTCATCTTCCGTGTGATCCGTCCGACTTTCCGAGGCAATTATTAGGCTTTTTAGTAAGTTGAAGTTTTCCTACAGATCATACCTACTGTGAAATAAAAATAAATTAATATCAAATAGGCAATGTACAATGTAAACAATATCTATATTTTAAATTGAAAATTCAATGACAAAAATACCATCTAATACTTACTATCAATATCTGGATATTAATATGAATCATCAATTTATTATAAATTAAAACCAGGTCGCTAAATTTCTATTTTAAAATTAACCAAAAAAAAATAATAGCAAAATTAATATCGACCAATTGGATGAAAGTTTTAAATGAATTTACATGCATCCAAAACCTCAACTACTATAGTTTGTTTATCATCGTGATGTCTTTCATTCTGCTCGGCTCTATCCGGATTGAGAAATCTTGCAGTTGTTCAAAACGGTGCGGTGGTACTAAAGTCTTGCGATTTGTATAACTCAACGAACATTATCAGAACATACATCGAATTCAATAGCCCAATCCAAGTTCAGCATTCTGATATTTTGATTCTTCCAAATCACTAGCAACTTCTTTAATAATTCTGGCAAAATATCTTCCATTTATTTATTATTTATTCTTCCATTTAAATAATTGTCCGTTTTGAGAAATACCTCTCTCAATCTGCTCTCACCAATTGGGTTGTATTTTGCGTTGAACTTATCAAATCGGTGGAAGGTATATCTGTCGGCATGAACATCCAACATGTCAACAGTTATATAAGTGACAGGGAACTAGCCTGACGCCTTAACCCCCAACCTGGAGGACCGGGTAATTTTTTTTTAGGTTTTTTCCTGCTATAGTTGTTAAAAGATTAACTGACAGAAAATGTGAACTGTCAAAATGACCAACCAAAAATTTCTCAATTAAATCGCGAGCGGGTATTTTTAAGTCGCTTTATTTGTGCCAATTGATAATAAATTAATCAATCACTTTTTAATCCAGATTTATATTGCATTAAAACTAATGATGGTTTCATACGTACATTACCCGGAAGACATGATTCATATATGATAACGTTGTGAATTCAAATTTCGCACTTATTAATTAATTAATTAATACCGTTTAATTTAAAATAACAATTAATGTTACTATATAAACATAAGTATCGCAGTTGTTGTGAATTTAAATCTGAACCAATGACCCCTTACCTATTAAAATTACCATTAGTGTACATACAGGGTAAGCAACTGGAAGTGACCACCACGTGATCTCAAATTTTAAGGTGGCGAGATTGCCAAGTTGGTATTATAAAATATATCGTGTTTATAACATATTAAATATAATTTGTGATACTTACTAAAGTCTTGGGATTTGTATAACCCAGCGAACATTATCGGAATATACATCAGATTCAATAGCCCATTTGGCTAATTTATCACTAGCAACTTCTTTAATAATTCTGGCAAAATATCTTCCATTTAAATAAATAAATTTAAATAAATAAGAGGTATTTCTCAAAACGGACAATTGTTTTGAGAAATACCTCTCTCAATCTGCTCTCACCAATTGGGTTGTATTTTGCGTTGAACTTATCAAAACTGTGGAAGGTATTCCTGTCGGCATGATCATCCAACATGTCAACAGTTATATAAGTGACAGAGAACTAGCCTGACGCCTTAACCCCCAACCTGGAAAAAGGTTTTCATTCCAGTATTTATTAAAAAAAATTAATTACAATAAATGCTCAAAATGTCACTACCATCGTTTTCTAAACATAAATTGATAGTTGCAAATTATAGAACACATTGTTCAAAAGATATTTCGACTACGCTTCGGATAACTTTCTGAACTACGAAAATTGTAAGTACATTTAAAGGAATCATTGGGAAAAATCGCTTCACTGACCGGTTTAGCTATTCCGTTATGCAACTAGAATGGGGAAATGTGCCCGCATTCTGCTGCGGACACTATACATTGATCTAAAAACAGTTGTAGACACATAGGACACGTAATATTCATATTTATACTTTGAATAAAAATTTGACACACCGGAATTTTGAACATTAAACCAAAATTGTTTATATTGACATAAATTTTTTGTTTTTATCGCCTTCTGTTAAAATGTTATATTATCGTCAAGCTAAAAATGATCAAACAATAAAAACCTACAAAGTTTTCTGAGAAAATTTCTTATTTCAGACTTTGCAGGCAACAATGTTCCTGACTTTGAGTTGGCCTTGCGACTGACTATTCTGATTAGGATTTCCACGTTTCCCTATTCCTTAAAATGAATGTTGGAATAGATTGTAACATAAGCTAAGACGATCGTGGCCGCGACCAAAATTCCCTCTCAGCCCTAACAAGTTCTTAGAATTTAGGGTATAATGAAAGAGGAAAACGACGAAAAAGAAATTAAAAAAGTTAAATTAAATAAATAATTAGAGTAGGAGTATACAAACGCACCTGCAATTTGTCTAAAATTGGATTTGGTTCAAAATTGAAAGCAACTGTTAAGAATTTTTGATATAAATCCGATCTTGTCGCCTATAAATGAATCCAACCCAGAAATTATTTATAAATTTATGTATTTTTTATCAATTTTTAAGTGACTAAAAAATTTTCAATTTTAGTCCAGAATCCAACCCAATACAACGTACAAAGCAGCAGATCTAACAAATATTAAAGTGACTCACCTTATCCAACATTTTCATTTTAGGATCATAGTCCAATTTGTTAATTTGAAATGGTTTTTGATCATATATCTGTTTATGTTTAAGTAGTTTAGATTAGGTAATTTTTAGATTATGTAATTTTAAATAATAAGGGTTCACAAGGAAGAACAGGGAGCTGTTTTTGCAGCAAAACTGATGTGGCATCCTTTTGGTTTTTTTTCTTTTCTTTTTATATATTTTGTATTCCTTCTATTTATTTATTATTGGGACCAATAAATGATATTATTATTATTATTATTAAATTGGTGAAATTATCCAACGCAACCACTAAACAACCAAATACAATCGAACATCTTCAGATTAGTAACATAAAACATAACCCAACGTTTGAAACGACCCACCCCAAACCCTCTTGTTTTTTTTAAGAATATAATAATCTTGATATAAATTCTTGGCTTCTGGGATGAAATCGCGTACGTTGTTGGTTGCTATTTGCCGACGTTTCGTCCACTGTCGTAAGATACATTTCAGGGCTGTTGCTGTTGGAATACTGAGACTGAAATGAGTGCGGTTCCGTCCCAATCAATTTTTTGTTTGGTTGGATTCAGACCTTATCCAATCCAACATCTTCAGGTTAGTGGCACAACCGAAAGCAACGTTTAAATTGATCCATCCTAAACCAACCTGACAGGTTGTATTTTTTAAATACAGTAATGCTATCATAAACCTAAATCCAAACAATTCTTTGTTAGATTAAATTGGTTTCAAACCTTATCCAACACCTTCACGTTAGGGCTGTGTTAGCTTCTTAAATGATTTTCAACGTCTAAGAAAACTTATCAAGACTTAAGTTGCTTGTGCTTATAATGCTTATATTGCCAATGTTGAATTGAATATTTCAACTGATCCAAAAATGTTCTGGTCTTTTATTCAGAAAAAGAGAAGACAGTCAAAGATTCCTGGTTCTCTCCATTATGGTGAACATAGTTATAATGATCCTCAAGACATAGTAGATGGGTTCTGTTGCTTCTTCAGTAATGTGTGTGCTTGTCAGCGAAAGCATGATTTCCATTCCATTCACTCAAACAATTCTCTCAATGTTGCCTTGATAGCCTTTACTGAGGGTGATGTTGATGCTGCAATGAGAAATCTAAAAAACAAAATGACATCAGGACTTGATGGTATTCCTAGTTTCCTAGTTAAAGACTGTAGAACTTTATTAACTTACCCTTTAAAAGTTTTGTTTAATCTGGCATTAAAAACAGCCACATTCCCTGAACTATAGAAAATTACTAAAGTTTGTCCAGTTTTGAAAAGTGGACCGACAACAGATATTGGTAACTATAGACCTATGTAACTTTGTTAAAGTTTTCGAGTTGGCACATCTACCCTTCAATCAAAAATTCACTGTCGCCTTTCCAGCATGGGTTTATGGAGAAGCGATCTACCACCTCAAACTTGGCCTACTTTGCACAGTTCACTTCGAATATTCTAGACATGCAAGGACAAGTAGACGTGGTGTACACGGACATTTCAAAAGCATTTGACCGAATAGACCGTAGCATTTTGATGGGCAAATAGTATTCTTTCGGGTTCACTGAGTCGCTTATTCGTTTCTTTACCTCCTATTTGCATAGTACTGGTTAGGCCAGGTTATACATAATGGGTTCAAGTCACGCATTTACTATGCTACGTCAGGGGTCGCCGAGGGCTCTAACCTAGGTACCCTGTTTTTTATTCTATTTATTGATGATCTTGTAAGCTCACTTGATTGCGACAAATGTGCTTTTGCTGATGACCTAAAAATATTCTCATATATCAAATCAACTGATGATTGTGTTCAGTTTCAAAATCAATTGATTAAGGTCTCGGAATGGTGTTCTACTAACAACTTATCAATGAATATTGCCAAATGTAAAATAATAAGTTACTCGCGGAAATCTAATCCATTGATTCATAAATATACTCTTGATAGTATAGAGCTTGCGCGCGGTGACTCTGTTAAAGATCTTGGAGTGTACTTTGACACCAAATTCAAATTCATAGAGCATATTAACCATATCACGTCTTCAGCCTTAAAAATGTTAGGATTTATAACGCGTAATTCGCATTCATTTGTCAACATCTCCACACTAATGTTACTGTATGCGACCTATGTACGGACCAAGTTAGAGTATGCATCCTTAATTTGGTATCCTCTATATGGAGTGCACAAGCTGCTTGTTGAACGTGTTCAACGCAAATTTCTGAAATTCCTGTTCTTTAAATCTATCCTGCCATGGGAACTGAATATATCACCTTACTTGAAAGGTTCAAAATGGAGAGCCTGGAAACCAGACGTGATTCGGCGAGCTTTAAATTTTTGTTTAACATAATACGTAACAAAGTTGATTGTCCACAATCACTCTCCTGCATACATTTTCTGGTACCCCGTGTCTCAGCAAGATCCAGTCCTACATTCTATTTACCTGGAGCAAAAACTAATTTAATCACTAATTCACCGATATATATTATGTGCAGAAATTTCAATGCCATATCTGATGAATGTGATATCTGTCACAGTAGTTTAACAGATATGCTTAAGGTAGCCACAATTCATTTAGAACGTCACACTGGTGTTTCTTAATAAAGCTGATTTATGTAATTATTGTATATATGTTACTTAGTATTTATTTTGATTATCCTGTAATTAGATTATATATATGTGTTGGATAAAGATTATTATTATTATTATTATTATAACCAAACCCAAGGTTTAAAACTTCCCACCTTAAACCAACATGAAAGGTTGCTCTTTATGAATATATTAATTCTGTCATAAACCTAAATTTAATCAAATGTTTTTTCAAACCTTATCCATCATATTCAGGTCCTATATTGGTAAGTTTAATGGATGCCGAAATATTTACTATGGTTTATACTTACACGATTAGCATTCTAATTTTATGACAAACTCATGTGATTAAAATACTGTCCTCTCCAAAATCAAGATCTGGATATTTTGATTTACATTTAAAACAAAATATATTGAAACAATAAAATCAAATCAAACACTTTAACATCAACTGATGACACCAAATTAAAACAGAAAATAAAATCAAGCAAAATAAAACCATAAT
Source organism: Lethrus apterus (assembly GCA_018397195.1). NCBI lineage: Eukaryota > Metazoa > Arthropoda > Insecta > Coleoptera > Geotrupidae > Lethrus > Lethrus apterus. Next base: position 12,651 of record JAFFZR010002136.1, read on the forward strand.
AAATAAAATGTAAAACAATTTATATACAGGGTGACTGACGAAAAACCATTGGCGCTGCATCTTGCTTAGTTTTTATCCAATTTGAACAAATTATGCATCAAATGAAATCGCTGTACAAACACTTTGACATGGACCAAATTAATATTTTTTCTTGCGCCCAGTTTTTGACAGATTACAGTCAACTTTCTTTTTTCAAATTGCACTGTATATGTTTTTTTATGCATTCTTACAGAGATTTTTTTTCTGAATATAAAAATGTAAGCAATCATGCCCATACGTTAAACAAAAGTCTAGAAATTATGGAATTCATGTAAATTTTTTTTAAATCAAGTGATCAAAGAAAACGATAGGAAAAGTATATTCTAAATGTTTGTAATAACTAAATAAGATTTAAATGTTTGTCAGTCACGCAATTTGTCAAAACAGTTTAAGTTTTTGGTAATAATATCAATATTACCAATATGCAATGCGGCATAAATTATGTTCGTTTGATCACGAACAATTCACCATATTCTAAGGAAATACAATTTTTTTCCATAAAAACCACAAAAAGTATATACTCTTTATGAAAATAACGCTCATCGGAGGATTGAATTTGGTATTTATTTTTTATTAATTTAAGAGAAGATCCTATTTTCTACCGTCCGTCGCGTACTTTGATCAGATGAA
>JAFFZR010002138.1:7090-18523 GCA_018397195.1 Lethrus apterus
TCCACTCTATATAAGAATTTACTTTGTAGTAATAATAATAATACGGTGGGTGGGTTTACTTTCTAATGAATCGGATAATTATTATCCAAACACTGAGTGGGGCAAAAATCGGGGTCTTGAACGAGGACGAATTGAGAATATCATTTTGATTGAAGTGTCTCAGGATTAAATGCTAAATAATATGTTCTGGATTGCTAATAAAAAATAGTACTTTGTATGTATCAGTATTATGCATTGATCATTAGCAAACTGAATTCGATAATTCAGTTTGAGAATGTTTCAAAACATTTCACGGAATCACGTGACTTTGATTACATGTCACGTAATCAAAGTTTTGCTCGTTTTAATAGTGAATTATGTTACCTTTTGATGCAGTTTTTTGTGCTTGATAAAAATATCGAATCTCAAAGATATTACTATTATTAATGAGTTAAAATTAATGTATTAATCGTAGGAAAATTGGCTGCATGGGTGAATTTCATGTAAAGTGTTGTTACTCAGCTACAATTATACAAACAAAAAAAATACAGGCGAAGAATAAAATGTCACATTTTCATATTGTGATCTGATTATATTTAGGAGGCCAAGAACATTTTTAAAATTTTGCAGTGGCTATATCCTCAAAGTCCTCAAAGTACGCAACTTTTTCTTAATTTACGACCTTATATACAGTCCGTTCTACAAAACGGGCCCGAGACTATAGCGACTTCAATTGTGATTTAATCACCAACACCATATATGTATATTATTAAATGGGACAGTCTTAGCTACAACTTGGCGAAACAAATTCTTTATTAAACACCTTCATTTATTTGTTATGACTTATGACGTCATCGCCATTTTTTTTAAATGGCATCCTATATTTTTTATTTGTTATTTCGTTATGATTTTTAATTCTGTTTTCAACGGTATACAATTTTAAATAGGTTGCATAAGAAAAAAACCAAGGAAGACGGCCTTACAATTTTAATAGAATAATGAATGAAATGAACAAATTAATCCGACTAATCCATGATACGGCAAACTTTTACTAAGAAAAGTCGTTCATAATAAGAAATTGTGGCCCTATACAAAATTTCAGAAAGATCTACCTACTTTGATTAAACAAAACAAGACCGTTTGATCAAAATAGGCGATGACGTCATAACAAATAAATGAAGGTGTTTAATAAAGAATTTTTTTCGCCAAGTTGTAGCTAAGACTGTCCCATTTAATAATATATATGGTTTGTTGGTGATTAAATCACAATTGAAGTCGTTGTTATAGTCTCGGGCCCGTTTTGTAGAACGGACTGACATCCTGTCTATCTCTTACGGCCGTTTGCTCCTACTCACTTTTAAACAGAGTTTAATAACTATAGACAACATTGACACATTGATGAAAAATACATTTTTATATAAACTTTTAGAAGTGGTAGCACCAGTCTGGACCTTAATACTCAATTTTCAAAATAATTATAATGATAAGATAATATATGTATATCCATTTCTCATTTTTTACTCAAGGAAGTATAAACCATGTTTCAAATTATTATATAAACTCGTGTGAAGTTGTAGAATGCATATTAAATGATATAAGAAAAAAATTAATCGCGATTTTAAACATAGAAATTCTTCATATTGTTAAACAGTTTATTGCCAGTTGACCTTTCGATTTTCATAAATGGTTAGAAATACTGTAATTATAACTTTTACTGAACTGTCTGCACAATCGATTTAAGTATCCGTTACTAATTAGTGAAAGGGGATCGATAAATTATGATTACATAATAGACAATTAATAATACTGACAAAAATGATAAAATGCTAATCTACTTAAATTCTCATAAAGTTTGTTTGGAACCGCACCTAATTCTTATGTTTATAAACAGGTATTGTTGAACCAATCAAGGTTTATTATGTGTTTTGCTAGTAATCATAAATTGAGCATTTAAATAATTCTTGTTTAAAAGTCATGGTCGCGGGTATCAAAAAATGGCATGTCCTGGTTTTATGATGATGATGATGCTTTTGAGAAATTTGAGAAACATTATAGGTCCACTTTTGATAATAAAACAATAATAAAGCAGCTAATTAACAGAACTGTCAAATTTTGCTTTTCACATACATCCTTCTACAAGTTCAAGCTGACAAACTACACACATTCCAAAAATATATAAATAACTTTTATATTAAAATTATAATATTTATATGGTATAATTTATAAAGAGAATTTAATTCCATATAATTAAGCATTTTAACAAAGGTACCTGCGACGTGCTAATATATTAAAAAATCATATCTGTGTTTCTGTAAATAGCATTTTGTAAATGTACGGATAGTACTACCGCCAACGCCTTTACAAAAATTCTCAAGTGTCTGCAGCTTATTGGTCTCGTAACGACTTTACTTTCTCTTATCGTTTTGCCGGACCACCAACGCTCCAATTAAACGTTTACTAAGTTTTAACTTCACGAATCCGTTCATTTTCGAACGTGATATAACTGGCTGGATCCAATCGGTTGTGTTCTGAATTTTTGTCTGCAATGATAAGGGAATGGTTATCCTTGTACAAGATATGTTTATAGTTGCAATTAAACGTAATGGTAGTTAACAGTAACGCCGCCTTGAAATTAATTTTGAATAGCAAGTTTAGTCAAACTTTATACCATTATACATATCGTATTTCAATTTTAATAACTTATTTATAGGAGTAAATTTCTTTCAAAATATGGAATTAAGTGACAGAAATATTAGCACTTAAATAATTGGTTAGAATGTAGACTTTAACGACTTGATTTAATGAGATATGTCTTGGCTTTCGAAACAACATTTGCAGTGCGAAGCATTCTTTCTCAGCTATTTCCTAGCGCAGCAAGAAGTCACTGGCTGTTTGAATGGAACGTTTTTGTCTATGAACCTTACGACGTGGTATAAAAAAATCAGTATAGTCAGTAGGAGTCAAACAAGTTAGAAACATCAAATTTTATCTATAATAAAATGCCCATATCTCAACTAAAATATAAACGTTAGACCTTGAGAACTAGTGATCGACCCACTAAACCAATAATTGTTGAATTGCTATTGAAATAGTTAACTATGGGAAACTTCAAAGGGTTGACCATTTAGCTTCAAAACTAGAACAGGAGAAATATTAACATACGAAATATATCACGGAACGCTGGAAAGAATACTTCGAAGAATTACTTAATTATGGGCAAAGATCGGAGCAACAAGAATTGGTGGATGAGGAACTACATGTACAGGACTTTGAAAGTGAATATGAGGAAGATAAGCGAGGAAGAGCTAATAGAAGCTATATATATTATACTAAAACACGGGAAATCGCCAAGAAATAACAAGAAGAGTGAAAGGAGTAACTAGAAGGGGTAGACTTAGAAATGAGCAAACACGAGTTCAAAATAGAATCCATAAAAGAGTTCGTTGAACAAAGGCAATTCGGATGGTGGGGATGAGTAGAGCTATATAATTAGAATGTTTTGGGAAAGAAAAACACACGGAAAAGAGGAAGACCAAGGCAATGGGTGAAGAACATGGGTGGAAGCAAAGAAGATTGCGTAAAACGAAAAAGACTAAAACCTTTTTTTTTTAATTAACAACGTTATGGTTTAAATTATACCCTTAGACCCCATGGGTAGAAAGGGATTTGACACACTGTATATTTTAACGTCATGAACAATTTACTGAAAGTTGTGTAATCTTTCAATTCCTCTTAATAAGTGCTTTGATTTTTATTAACCATATCCTATATCTATCTCCTGTAATTTTCGAGTTATGGTTTTCATTATTCACGTCGTATTTTAAGTCTTAGCAGGTGGATTTTAATAATGAGTTATTGAGGAATTCCCTGCCAGTAAAACATCCTGTATAATTAATATATTATACAGGATGGATCATCGTATAGCATATTCAAAATAAAACCCTTTTTTAGTTGTCAAAAAAATCTGAAAATTAGAAGGCATAATCTTAAATATCCAATCTACAAAATGGCAGAATAATTTTTTCTAAAATATAATCAATGAGAAATTTGACTTGATAGCGTTTTATTATCAAAGTAATAAAGCAATCCGGATTTTTTTTTACAACCTCACCTCCATGATATGAAGATTTTGATTATACAAAAGTTGGCATTTAAATTCGGATAATAACTGAATAAATCGTAATTTAGTATCAACAATAAGGTATTATTTATGGTAGAACCTCAAAATGAGGAGTCAAACGGTGGCAATCTGATTTACAAGGGTCTCCAATAAAACTCATTCTGACGCACATCTGATGCAAGCTGGGTGTCGTCGATCATAACAAATCCAGGACCGAACCGCCAGTATTTTTCGAATTTAAAACCGCCGCGGAACGTTTAGTTTTCTATAGTTGTTGCCGTTGTTTATTTTGTTGAATACACAGACGTTTTTTTGAAAGGTAGCCAAGAAGAAATGAAAGCATTGTAGACTTATAATAATATTTTAACATCAAACGTAATTTATTTTACCGAATCGGGTTTAAAATAAATTATTAAGTCCGGTTCTGAAATGAAAAGCAGCCGCAGTTCTTCGGCTGCACCATTTATGATTTACAATGGGTTGTTTGCTGTTAAGTGATCATTGTCAACCAAGATTTAGGGTCATTGAAGGTTGTCGCAATAAATTACTCACATTTTCGAACAGAAAATTATAAAAGGCCAATTATTTGAAATCTATGACCCCTTCAAAATTTTTTATATCAGAAATGCGTTGTCTGTGATATTTTGATTCTAGTGACTTGATAAAAAAAAATATAAAATTATAATTTTTTTTTACCTTTTAGCGTCCTGACGCCGGTCGGAGCGTCTATTTGAAAAAATAGAATAGCCATTTTGTAGTACTTCCACTGTAGATTATTGACCGCTAGATTCAAGTTTCTAAGATGATTAGAAATATTGTTTTTCGCGAATATGCTATACGATGTTATATCAATTGAAATAATTTAATACATGTAGAAATTACTCAATGTACGTAATATTCAATCGTGAAAAATTACAAGTAATTAGCTTTCCCGGAATAGAAATAACAGTACGTTTTTCGCAAAGCAAGTTTAATGCAATAAATTCCGCATTATGCAAATAGCAAACAATTCGTAATAAATTTACACAACTTAAGACTTCCTCAAGTACATTTATTGTTATGTAAATATATTTAAAAAAATACACTTTATTGCCAAATTTAATGTTGAACTTCAATTATAATTAAATCGAATAATTAAACACAAATCACATAATTTATAATTAAATAATCAAATATACATACAAAGTTATACATAAGTAAATATAAACTAATTATACATTGCGTTATTGCGAGATTGCGCAACTTAACTTTCACAACTGATAGCGGTCTAATTAATGAGCATAATTAAATAGAGTAGGCATTTGATATTTTAATTTTCATTTATTTGATACTGATGTTTATTTCATTTATTACAGACAACAGAATCTAGTAGTGAAACCGCACCACACAGGACAAATGCCAGAGGTCGCGTGAGATTTTCCTCGACTGCTGATGCCGCAGAAATCGCTTCGAGTATCCAAAGTGAAGTCGAATCAAGCACAGAAAGAAGAAAACCCACTGTAGTCAGAAAAATCGAAAGAAAACAACCAAAATCTCCTAACAGACCATACGAAGTGAAAGAAATTTTAGATGATGTTCCAAACGAAAACGCCAAGAAAATTCACAAACCAAGAGTTATTACAGAAACAAGATTTGAGGCGGCAAATGCACCTAAAACGCCATTATTTATTCCCGTTCCACTACCAGAAGATGAAATATTACCAGAAAATTTATTACCAAATTTTAAATCTGTTACTACTATTTCCAGTAAAGAAAAAATCCCAGAAACTACTAATAAAAATAAAGAGTTAATAGATTTATTGAGTGTTTCGCCACAAAAAGACATTACAGTTTCAACAGAACAAATTTCTGAAGATGTATCCAAAACATCTGAAGGTCCAGAAATAACAACAGCTAGTGAACAGGTGTCGTCTACCGAAAATGAAATTAAAAGCACAGAACCTGAAATAACAGAACCTGTTTTGGAAATTAAACGAAAACTGGTGGAAAATACACCAAGACTTTCCCTGCAGAAAGAATCGTCAGGTATTAGATCCAAAACCCGCGCGCGCACTCATAGTGAAGAAGTGCCTACATTGGCAAGTAGACAGAAAACAAGAACAAGACCATCACGTAAACCTGATTCAGAAACATCTGAATCAGCTACAGTACGAAATCAGCGAGTTCGTTCCAGAGCCAGACAGGAACCACAAAAAGACGAAACGTCACCAAAACATGCTAGAGTAAAGGCAATAAGGAGACGTCTTGAAAGTGCTGAAACAGAGTCTGGAATAAAAGCACGTGGTCCATCGGTTTTTTCGTTAGAAACTAGCCAAGAATTTCCTTCGCGTTCAAGAACAGGTAGAAAAGCAAATTTTCCAACAAACCGAAGAGGGAGGACAAACTCGCGGGAAAATTATTTACAAACGGAAGCAAACATTGATAAAGTAACATCACTACCTGCGGAACGAACTGTCGATACAGCAGAAGAAAACACATCGACCGAATCAACTAGAACAAATTTACGAAGGAGAAATCCAATTCAAAAAGCTACAAAAAGTGAAGAAGCTAATTCTAATGAAAACATATCACGAACTGCTAGTAGAAATCGCTCCACAGGTAGATTTGTAGAAATTAAGCAAGACAGCCCCCTTCGTGAACCAAAGAAAAGTGAAATTCGCGAAAGGAATATTAATGCTTCACAAACTTCTAACGGCAGAAGAACAGTCGTTAGAAGTAGAAAAAGTGAACCAAAAATTGACACCGATTTAAAAGTAAATAAAATTGAACCACCAAAGACTGAAATTAAAGATAATGTACGCCAAGTAAGCAGAAGAACTCAAAGTAAAGTTGATTCTACAGACATAGAAAGTGCACAAAAAAGATCTTCAAGAAGTAGAAGACCCGAGGCGAATTTAAATCACGAATTTAAAGATGTTATACAAGAACCGACACATGCAACCAGTAGAAAATCTCAAGAAAAATCCAAGCTGGATGAAACTACAAATCGTAATCCTGCCAACGTTATACGAAGTAAAAAACCGGATGTAAACGTTAACATAGAACAGGATTTAAATAAAATTGATTCTAGTCGTCTGAATGGAAGAAGATCCCCTGAGCTTTTGAAAACAGATACAATATCTGTAAGAAATGGTCACACACGAAGTAGAACAACTGAAGCTGTAGTGAGTATTGTACCAGATTTAAATAAAAATGTGATTGAGTTGCCAAAGGAAAAGGAAAATGCGTCGACAACGGAAAAAGCTAAACTAGATGAAATAACAACATCGACAGCTTCAATAAACATTTCAAGCGAGTCGGAAAATAAAAAACTGCACAATAAAAATAGAAGTACGGAATCTAGAAGAAACAGTAGAACATTTCGAACTAACCACAGTAGAGAATCTATAGAATTTTTAGACACATCTACTGCTAAAATTCCTTTACGTAGAAGGTCAAAGATTAATGAAATAAACACCGCGTCTAGTACAGAACGGGTTGATAAATTTAGAAATAGAAAACGAATAAGATTCTTACCACCAATCATCGATGAACAAAAACTGGAAGTGTTACCTCTATTTGAAAGTGAAGCAAAAACTGTAGGACCGATTTTTGATTCACCAGCAAAGAGTAGACGCAAGTCTCACAAGACCGAAGGCATTCCTACTTCTACCGAACATGAAATTAGTGCACGTTCTAGTAACGAAATTAGAGAATCTCCACAATTCATACCGGCAAAGCAGAATATTCGACTGGAAACAGTAACTAGTAAAATACAAGAATCTCGCGTGAAAAAACCTATCACTAAAGAAAGTGTGGAATCGGAAATTAGTGAAGTTGTTTCGGTAAGAAAAGTTGGTCGTCAAAATGCACACAAAGAATTAACAGATTCATCGAATCAACAAATTAAACGGGTTACTGTTAAGATCGACGAACCCAAGGTCACAGTTTCGGAAGTTGTAACATCGCTTAAGAGAAGTAAGTCGGAAAATAAACCTTTTAAGAAGAATTTGTCACTTTTGACTCATTCCGATGAAATTAATGAATCTGACAATTATCCGGAGCCGTTTAAGGCGTTGCTTCAAGGAAAAATAACAAAATCGTCTACAAAGGTAAATCCTTAAATTGTTTGAAATTTTTATCAATATTCGTATTTCGTGTAAATGCTTTTGTTCAAAAATTTATCGATGTTTTTATATTATTTAAAATATTTCCTCGCGATATTTTTATTTCATAATTTGCGCAATTATTATATCATGAATCATGAGAGACCATTCAATTCAATTGTTCACTTGTTTGACATTAACAATGAACTGATGGTAGGGTTCAAGGTCTCAGCATTCTCGTGAAGACACCGGCAGGAAAGTCGCCGAGAAAGTCGTGATCACTCCGAGGATTGTTTCCACTACCACCACCATTCCAACAAAAGATGCCACTATCTCCGGAAGAGTAAGTTCAAAAGCGCATTTAACCCAATTATGGTATGCAAGTACACTTTTCTAAAGGTCCTTCACATCATGTGTCTAATTGCTGAATACGTCTTATATGGCATGTATTTCAACTGATCTATTTCTATCACTCTTACCTTTTAGTAATATAACAAATAACCGTATTTTGGGGTCTTAAATAATAAATAAAATTTCATGTTTAATTGTTTAAATTTTATAGTTTTAGTCTCTTGAAATTGTAATATGTTATCATTTGCATCATGGAAACTTAAGGCATTAAGATATGTGTAAAAAAATGAGATGTTTCAAATTAGTTTTTAGATTCTGGTATTTTATGTTTAAATCACACACAAATATCTACATAATTTACCGATGATCCTTTCTATTGTGAACTGAAAGTGAAAGGATTCTATAAACGGTCCAATAAACTGTCGGAAGTTCATCATTGACAATAACGGAAATAATATTCTAAAATGTGATGCATTGTTTGGATATTTTCATCCGGTATTATTAACAAATGAAATGAAGCTTAAAATTACTGCAGCAGTTCATTCTTACGGTTAAAACAAATTTTCAGATCAATTACAAAAATTTAAGTTTAAAAAGCTGATAGGCACATTATTTATAAGCTCTGTTTTCTAGTTCTTTTTTTAGTGCTCCAATTGTATCCACCATTTTATATTTTATATTTCTCTTCTCAATTCCAAACAAATGTCGAAAAATAAATCGTTTTATTTTATACATTTATCGTCGGTTTCCAGCTTTTTACTAATTTGCTTAATATTTCAACTTAAACGCACACCCTAAATTATTATTTTTTCCAAATTCCATCCTTTAATAATATTTGATTTAATAGGAATCGGTTTCCAAGTAAATGTAATTTTATTATTTATCACAAGAGACTTCTTTTGTGGAAACCAATTTGTTCTTAAAAATATGCTTCTATCCGAAGAATTCTGCTTCAAATCTTCAAAAGCTGCACATTTTTGATTTTTCTGTCTGTCTGTCAATAGCGACGCGTATAGAGAGGCGTCGCTATTGATCTTATGTTTCCTTATCATCCGAAAACGAATACCATAATTATCTTTTATTTATTTTAAGCAACTACACAACTTCGTCCACATGGTAGGTTTGAAATAGTAATCAATTCTTTTGACTAACCCCTATGCTTTAGTAATGTATACTGTTCGTACACAATAATGTTATTTGTGTTCACATATTATTGTTTGACTCATTTGTGTTTTCATATTTAAAAAGATAACACCAGTCATCAAGGATTTATTCAATTAGGTAGAAGATGTCGACAATGAATTAGTTCCAAAATCAAGTACAACAGCAAATCCAAGAAGTACACGCAAACGTTTCTCGTTGACGACGAAATATCCGGAAAGCAACGAAGTTACAACGGCGAAGCCGTCAAAAGTACCAAAACGTACAAACTATTCATCCAGAAAATCTATTCGTTCAACCAGGGCACCTTCACATGAATCGGTCGTAACCGAAATTAGTAGCTCAGTACAAAAACAAACAAAATACCATGCGAAATTTTCATCAAATAAACCAGAAAAGAAACACGTGGAAGGAGAACATGCAAGTGCAGCTGGACAAAGTAGACTTTTTCCATCTAAACCGCCGAGAGGATTATATAGTAGTCGACAAATGCCGAAGAAGGACGTTGAGAGGAACAGATCTAGAAATGGTAAATCAGAACCTTCAATCACCGCTTCACAGGTATTTGTTCAAATATTATATTCTTTATTAATTTCAGCGTAGAGTTGTGTAAATTTTATTAATTTTACAGATATCGTTAGGATCAAAAAAATCAAGTCGCTTCAGTTCTCGGTATCGTAAGAACCTTCTGACTCTTACCGGTGCAATACGACCGACAAAAGTACCAGCTTACATACCAACATTACCGACTCCATCCTCTGTAAGTTTTCTAAATTTAAAGACACATAGTTCATTGCTTCCGAATACGCATTAAATGATATTTTAACAACTTTCTATTTCATGTTATTATTTTTTAAATCTGTTTCTTTTTCACTTTTCAATAAAAATATTCCTTTTAGATATTCGATTCGAACAACGTACATGGTGGGCAAATTTCGATGTTTTAATAGGGAATTTCGATAACCATAAGAGATACAAACAAATTACCTTACCATCCTCGATCGCTTTTTTTGGAGAAAAATTCAATGGTGAAAACCAAAGTTGGCTATCGTCTTTTGTTTTCGAGTTATGCGCAAAAATTCGATTTTTTCAATTTTCGTTTTATGGCTATATCTTGTTTATTTGGAAAAATGAAGGAAAATAATGTCTACGTTCTTCAGGCACTTTTTTGATAAGAATGCAGTGGCGTTGTTAGTTTTTTGAAAAAGTTCTCCAAATTCGAGTTGTGACATAAAGTTATAATTTTTTATATGGAACTCATAGTTGGCTGTAGCTCAGATAAAAAGATAACTTTTTTCCCTTTTCACCAATATATAACATGTATGGCCAATTTTTAATTTTCATAGAGATTTTCAAAAATTCATACTTTTCAAGGTCAGGCTTATATAGAATATTCAAATTGACGTCCGTCATTCGCAACACACAATTGACATCACTTTGAAACACTCCGAACTGACGTTGATACAAAATTAACACACTATATAACATTTTCTCTTAGTTCGTTCATATTATTATTAGTATTTTTAAATGGGGTTATATTATGGGATTGTTGGTCTAGTGGTTTAGTGAATAGGCTGGACTTCAAGGTCCTGTGTTCAAGTCTTAGTGGCGGACATTGTAAACTTATAGGTATCACAGATATAAATTTTCAACGTTTGTGACTTTGAATTGGCCTTCCGACCGACTATTATTCTGATTAGGTTTTCCACGTTTCCCTAATCCTTGCAGCGTATGCTG
>JAFFZR010002140.1:0-17763 GCA_018397195.1 Lethrus apterus
AATTGCAAAGTTGTATGTGGTTGCGCACAAACGAAACACTCCGTATAAATGAAAATAATTTTACGTAGTAGAGACCATAAATCCAAACAACTTTCGTCTTACAATATTTTTTGTATTTTGCATAACAATGGAGATATCGAAGAATATCGCACTAATGTGACACCCTGTATATATATATATATAATTACTTAATAAAATATCTGGTAAATAATTAAAATAAATCAGACATTGAGAAAAAGTATGTAAAAATTCAATACTCCATAGATATATTTTGAGAAGGTGTAATAATAATAATAACAATAATAAATTTATGTAGCATAATTTCATCTGTGTATTTTTCAGCTCTGAACCAATAAAAAACTTCAAATATTACAACATACATATTAATATATTAAAATTTTTAAATCCAATATTTTATACTTTCGTCTGTCTAATAAATATTTTTTTATTATATTTGTAGATTTTTATTCATTGTATGCAAGTATACAAAAAATTTGACGTTAATCATAATAACAGTGTAATAAATTTCAAAATTAATAACAACTAATAGTTTAATAAAATAAATCATGATAATACAATATTTATTTCCTGTTCCACACAATATGGTGCTGAATAGATGCAAATGTTGGCTATACAACTTATTTACAAAATAAATTAATCCAAAATTTGTCCATAATGATAAAAAAAGTGTACTTTGAATGGGTTGAAAATTCAAGTCAGTTCGTCTTGTAGAACCAGGTGGGTTCGTTTGTATTACACTTTCTACTCGGAACACTTCAGGTTACTGTGCAAGTTTGTTTTTAGGCCCATTTTAATTCCAGAGTAGTTTAGAGTAATACAGATGAACAAGATGATTGCAAAGATCAATGTGTGTTGACAGAAACTTCTTACCAAGTTTGTATCAAAAAATCGGTTGATAAACACCTTAACACAAAACATTAATAAAAAAACTGAGCCCATCTAAATTGTATTCAATTTACAGCAGTGGGTCACTGAACACTGGTATTCCGTTTACAATGTCATTACATCATATGATAAACAGTCTCTCAAATGGTCTGTCAACGAGAGACTGTAGTTGAGAACAGTTCTAAGATTGGTATGTTTGTATTCTTGTTAAGCATTGGATATGTTTGAACCAGAGCATCAATTGCTGATAGTTTGTATTTATTTATAGCTATGACGTTACACAGACCATCTCAGGCCCCTCAAGTGACCAACCAGTAATCAACAGCTTCTAGAGTTTAGTATACTTTGGAAGAAGATTGTGCTTTAATGTTTAAAACATGATCACTAATGAAGATTTGCATTCAGATATTAAATCAAAATAAATAAGATGATGCTACAAAAATTAATTAGGTATGCTAAAAGAACATAAGATAAAGATATTACTATTAATCATTTATTAAAAACATTGCCGCCTTTTAATAAATTTTTGTCTAGATAATTTAATCAATATTTTGTAAATACTTAGACTTTCAATTAGCAATGTTCTTTTTTTTAACTGAATGAATAAATTAACACAGAAACATGTCCTAAAGGTTATCTAAAAAAATGATATCAGTTAAAACAATAAATATGAAATAGTTCAACATACTGTCAATATACAAAGGTCAAACAAATTATGTATCATATCGCATTAAAAAAAAAATAATGCGTATTTCCGATCAATCCTGTGATACATTCAACATGCAATTGTTAATATGTTTGCATTCAAAGCAATGCGAAGAAAAGTAAGGCGTGCAGATCAATTTACCACAGATACTGTGTGAAGAGCGTGGAGGTTTGGACTGAAGCAATCTGACCACTTCACTGGGTTTTGCTGCCAAAAATATATACATTTTTTGTCAGAAAACTATAGCATTAGAGCAATTAAATATAGCAAATGAAACTCAACCAACATATTTTATTACTGCTGAAAATTAAAGTATTTCTAAATGGATAACAGACAGATCAGACGAAACAAATTTCAATAACATAACGAAATATGTACCTGTAAAAATTCTTTGACGAGCTTGTGTAAGCTGATTTATGTTACGGACACGAACGCAGAGATGTATCATAATAAACATAGTAATATTCATAATGATGCTTTGCATAAGAAGTGGATACTCAAAATGTTTACCGAACCTATAATTATCTTAAATTACACGAATTCAAGTCCAGTAAATTAAACTTACCAAAACAGTATTCTAAGCGTATTTGCTACAAGAAGTGCCAAGCAGACGAGCAATGAAAATCCTTCAGCATTCTTTTCTTTTCTTATTTGTTTGTATTGGGGTATGTATGGTATTACACCCCCAATAATCATAGCTCCAGCACATACCCAACCAACTACATGACCGACAGTTAAAGATAATTCGTCAGATATTACCCAATCCATATTGATAACTAAAAGATTTTATTATAAACGGTTAACATTTCTTCTAATTTTATATTTATAGCAGGTGTCTGCTGTGCACTGAACTATCAAATGTCAGTAAATGTCAACTGTTGTTGCGCACTTCACACATATGGATGCCATTGAATTTACCAGCCATGTTTAAACAACTAAATATAATTCTTAATTTTAATTTCAATTATAAATGTTTATTTTGTAGCTAAAAATTTGAGCACTTAATTTTTGACGTTTGATCATTTATAAAATATAGATTTTAATAATTGTGATACAATAAAATATACATAAGAAATGTACTTTTGGCAAGATTAAATGGGTCTTTTAAAAAGTTAGGTTATGACTTATAGTCATTTCACTGGAATAATTCTAAATATTGGTAATTAAACATAAATCTTTATTAAATTAAATATCTAGGGCAATATATTTTCAGATATATGATGACAATTGCAAAAGTTTTGTGTCCAATATTAAGGCAAAGGCAAGCTTTATTAGACTATAAAGCAGTTATTTCTGTACTTTGTTACAGACAAAAAAGTACGAAAGATAAAGCATTAGCAACATCATCAAGAGCTGAAGTCGACATTAACGTAAAAAATCTCGGTGAAAAAGTAAAAGAAACAACAAAAACCGCCTCGTATTTAGGTATAATTCTGTTGGGTGTAGGTGTTACTGGCACGTTATTCTATGCAGTCTTTAATGAGTTATTTTCAAGTAAAAGTCCAAATAATATATACTCAAAAGCTGTTAAAAAGTGCATTTCTGATACACGCGTAGAAGATAAGTTAGGATTACCAATAAAAGCATATGGTGAAGAAACCAGGAGAGGAAGGCGACAACATGTTAGTCATGTTATTTATGAGAAAAATGGACGAAAACACATCAGAATGCGGTTTTATTTAAAAGGGTCAGTTTTCAAAGGAACTGCTAATCTGGAAATGGCCGAGGTGATTATAAATTTTTTAATGTAAATTTAAATTAATTTCTTGTTGCAGAATGACTCTGGGAATTACGAATATCGTTATCTGTTTGTTCAAGTTAATGACTTACTTCAATCAACAATTGTGCTAGAAGACAACAGACATAGTCAAATCTCTCCTTCACAGTCAAATTCCTTGTTGGAATTTTAGGAAAACAACTAAAATGTTCAAGACAGTTTATTAAACTTACAATGTATATAAAATTACAAAAGTCACCTTTCCTTCTTTAAAGGAGAGTCTTTATAAAATAATACTAAATTGTTATCAAACACATACTTTTTAATTTTCGTTATAAGCCAACCAAATACAATATATAATGAAAAATATTGAATCCATGCCCATTTTATCACTTGCCAAAATCCCGGTTTGAAATATAGCCTATGTTCTGGATAAATTACTTTTAATTTTAATTCGAAATTTGATTCAATACCGAATTTGACTTTTCTGAATTTGTTAGAGAGATATGTGGTAACTGAAAGAAAAAATTTATTATTATTATATTAAATAAATCATTTTTTTAATTTTCATGTAAAAATTGCAACATTTTTATTTAAAGTAATAAAATAAATTATCGAGTGTACTTACTGTTACGCCTTGAATATTCATTTATAATATCATCAAAGTTATAACTTGCTAACTCATCTGGATTTTGTATAACTGACTGATTGTAACGTGTGTCTTTGTATTTAGAATAACAAAAAAGCGGATGATTCTGTGATATTTGTAAGTTGGATGTTATATCTAACACATTTACTAAATTTGTTATTGTTTCTTGAAGGATTATTGCTGATTGCATATTTAACTTACACATAGTCTAGAATTATAATCCTAGATAATATAATGAAATAAATTGTTATACTTACATGTAATCTATAATCGAGCGTTATTAATAAATCTATTGATAGTAAATTCGTATTTTGTGGAAGATTTAATTTTATATTAAATTTTAATTCGTCTATTTTACCATCAAGATTGTTATCCTCTTGTCTGACCTGAAATCTAATTCTTTAAGGAGTAATTACAAATGTTTAATTCATACCTTTATCATAGAGCATGTATTGAATTTGTTTAAAAATGTCAATCGAGGGTAGTTGTTGCAAATAATAGGATTGCTTAAATTAGTCGTATAGCCAATAAAATAATATTCGCCTTTGAATCTAATATTTGGTTGTTCGTAGAATGTGTCGTGTTTCAACCAAAATCCTGCAGTTTAAACTATTATTAAAGCATCGATTAGTTAAAAATAATTTACCTCGACTTCTATATGCAAAGAGAAATGGAAAAAATATGCTTAAGAGGCTCGTGACTGCGACAAATACAACGGCCTGCGAGCAGAGATGGGTTTTATAATTGATTTTCAAAGACTTTGTGTGCACTTCTAAAATAACCATAGTTTTATTTAGTGTCAGTTTATTTTGTATCAATGCAGATTTTAAATGGTTGCTAGGTGACGGGTAGGTGTTAGTTTGGTTGCCTACTACTATGAATTTTCAATTTAACAGTATAATCCTTATACTATAAGGTATAAGGTATAAGGATACGTGAAATATAGTAATAAAATTAGTAGAGAAATATTATATTAAGGAATGTCTTAAAGGCAAATAGTTTCCCTCAAGGAATGATCAAACATTACACAGTTAACCGGGTACATTTGTTGTTTGTTATCAAATGTGGCGTTACATAAGGTTCCGTCTTTAGGCCAATTCTTTTCTTAGTTTATACGTCCTTTATATCATTCATTTATTCGCATTTCTTATTTGCCCTTTTTACCATTTTATATTGAAATTACGTAAGATAAAATCAATAATTTTTTCTTTGAAATGAAATTTTCTTAACTTAACTTAACTACATATTTTTTAATTTTATTATTATTTTTTTTTACTCGGGATTAAAAATTTATATTTTATATTAAAACGTCAATTTTAGGAGATCAATTTTTTTATATACGTATACAGGGTGTAACACTAGTGCGATATTCTTCGATATCTCCGTTGTTACAAAAAATATTTTAAGATAAAAGTTATGGTCTCCACCACCTAAAATTATTTTCTGTTATACTGAGTGTTTGGTTTGTGCGCAACCACGAACAACTTTAAAATTTTAAATAGAACACGCTATATATTATTACATTTTTGAGTTCCCTGGGTAATTCTAACATAAGTTTGTATAAGATAATATTTGTCTATGTCTATTCGTTTTTAAGATATTTGCATTTATTCGGAAATGTTGACAGCTGACGGTCTTCGGCAAAACTTCTATAGTTCAATAACGAAATACGGCAAGATCATGAAATTTTATGTAACGCTAGAGGGATATTTAGTAATGATAGTAAAACCATTAGAAATTCGATATGTAGCACAACATACTTAATAAATCTTCTTCTTTTTGAAAGAATTGAAATGCGGAAAACTTCATTTTTTTAAATGGAAGCGCTATATTTTTATGCATTAGTCGAAAGCAAAATTTAATTGTCTATTAATTTGAATAAGCAACATATGTAGTTAAAATTAATAATTTTCGAGATATTCATGTATTTTTTAATTTTCGTATATAGTCATCCATCCTGAGAACCATAAAAGTAATTTTTAAATGTTTTTTAAAACAAAGCTGATAAACTACGAACTAATAAATAGAATATGCTGTAAATAAGAAGATACACCAAGCTTTACAATCAAAGTTTCATAATATTCACACATTAAATAGAGAAATTACCTATAATTCTGTTCCGTTTTGTATATTCAAAATATTCGGTTATGCTACTTTTATTTTTAATTTCTTATTTTCCAAACATTTTTTCCGTTAACATTAATATATTATTTAGTTTATAATAACTGAAAATAATTTTAGGAGGTGGAGACCATAAATTCAGAAAACTTTTGTCTTAAAATATTTTTTGTATTTTGCATCACAACGGAGATATCGAAGAACATGTTACACCCTGTATATACAAATAGATGCAGATTTACGAAATTTGTGCTTCTGATAATTTTTCCCTTGTTTTCTACTATCATTAATGATGATATTAAAAAACCAAAATAATCCTTAAACATACGTTTAAATATTTGTAAAATCCGAGATTTTTTGATCTTTCTTTAATTGGGAAATACACAATAACAAAGGAAATTAAAATGTAAAACATGTCAGATGCAATTTTATACACCGTGACATGATAGTTGTTCCAGAGAAGCAACCATAAACATGTATCAAGTACATACATCAGTGAAGGGTAATGCATTTTGTTGCTCTAAATACAAAGAAGTATTATACAGTGTGGTGATAAAGTTTGGAACAAAATTCATAAAAGCGTTTTATAATGTTTTTAAGAAAATCGCTCGGACAGGTCAATTTTTGTTTTTAAAATGCCGTCTTCTGACGTTAATTTTTGTGTGAAGCTTTAAGGTGGATTGACGTCATTATCGATTTTTTTAAATGACACCTTTTATTTTTTTCTTTTGCTTTTGATAGACCTCCTTGATGTTTATGTTGTGATTACCGAATTAACTCTTTACATAAGAACTTTTCTGAAAAAAATAACATTTTTTCAACAAAAAATTAAAAATTTTGTTTAAAAAAAAAATTTAAATGTGTCATTTATTCAAAAAAATTGTTATGTAAGGTACCAATTTTTTTTACATCAACGTTTAGGTAGTAAGAAGGTCTATTAAAAACAGAAGAAAAAAGTGGGGGTTGTCATTTAAAAAAAATTTTAATGACGTCTTTGTGCAAAAACAAATGACGTCATTCCAAAAAAATTAACGTCGGAAGACGGCATTTCAAAACCAAAATTGACCTGTCCGAGCGATTTTCTTAAAAACATTATAGAACGATTTTATGAATTTTGTTCCAAACTATATCACCACACTGTATAAACTGTGTTTAATAAATGGAAAATAAGCAATACGTCAAAGCTTTCTTAGTAGGCTATCAATATTTTATTAAAGCTGTTGACTTGTTGAATAAATTGTTTGCTGTCAGCTTAAATGATTGATTTAAATGTATTACCACATAATACATAGTTAAATAATACCAAATAATAGCAGTAAATTTTTAATTAAAATCATTAACAAAAACTACGTATCTATATCCTTTACAAACAATTAATTATATAAAACATCAATATTTAAAAATAATATATTAACATATAACATCAACTGTTTACTATTTTTATAATTTTATTTTCTCATTAACAATTTTAAAGCAATATACAAATTTAATAACAAAGTTGTTTAATTTGTTTGTTTGTTTGTTTAAATTTATAATTATTATGTAATGTGACTGGTGTCACAAGTTTTTAGTTTTCAAGACTACTCGCATGTATTTTCCCTCTCCAAGAAATTATATAAGGGTCAAGCGTAAAGCTCATCTCTTAGTTAAAAACTGTGATAATTGGTGTAAACATTTATTTAATGTAAGTGATGTAATAATAGCGATATTATTTTTCTAATTGAATAACACTTTTGTTAAATAATACTCGAAAAATTCAAATTGCTATTATCAAATTCGTGCCAATTAAAATTACTGTGAGTTAATGCTTGGTTTAAAATATTTATTCATGAAAATTTATTATTCTTTTTATATATGTTATTTTATATGTATTTTATATTATATATTTATACTGAGTTTTTATATTTTTAATGGAAGAATTAATCAGCAGATAATTTAGTACTCATTAGCAATTAGAGCTATAATTTTGTGATATATTGACGGAGATCTTTAGAAATTGGATTTAATAGCCTCATATACATATAGCATTGGCAAAAACTAATCTGTGTGTGGTGTTATTATTAGTAACTCAGTAGTTTCCTGATAATATTCATGAAGGTAAAGAAAGAAAAAAATTGAAGAACGAAAATCAATATGAAAAGCTGAAATACATATTTTTTTTGGGAAAACTAATTTGATGCATCCTTGTTTATTACGACAAAGTTTGTTTTTATATGTTATATGAAATTTCTTGACTGAAGTTATCTTGTACACTTTGAAATAAATAATTACAAACCTCAATGAGTTTTGCATGAAAAATAAATTGATATAATTTTTAATTAAAGAAATAAAAGTGTTTTTCCAGTTAAATTTAATAGTTATTTTAGATGTGTTGTCGAAGTTTATTCATCTTGGAACTCGTCAATTAATTCAAGTTTTTTAAATTACTTTTGACTCATGATCTATTTAATTAGATTACACAGATTTAAATCGCGAAGATAAATTTAACCACAGGTGGATACAACGAAGCATTTCTTAATATAGCTTACCTAATAATTTATTAGTAATAATCCAGACAGTCATAACGAGGAGTGGAGAAGAAAGCAAAGAAATTTAGAATTTTTATTTCTTCACTTTAATTGCAGATAGCTCAGGTCTCATAGCATAGAACAGAGAGATTTGCGTAATATTTTTGGAATTCAACTAATAGTAATTTTTGGTAGTTCAGTTTTCCATTTTCGTACGTAATATATAATTTTTTAACAGATTTTGTGAAATGAAGTATAAATTAAATTTGTCTTTCTTTTGCAGTAATGAATCAACAATTTATTAATAGATAATATGCTATATTCTCAAAATTCGAACTTTGAGAGTCGACAATAGTCTTCGTACTTTGTTTCAATATTTTTTACACTCATTAATTATAAAAATAATCATGTTCTGTTGAGCATTTGCATTTTAAAGTAAACATATAAATCTTGGCGATATATTTGTAAATAATGCATTAACAAATAGGCGTTTTTCAAATAAAATTTGAAATATAATAGTTTGTCATTTCCGCTTCGATTAAAAGGCGAAGTAAATTTTATATTTGTGTATTGCCTTAAAAAAAAACATATGTATATTTAAAAATATATATAAATAAGCTGCTGTTACATGTCTTCATCGACACCCGTTATGTTATTTTATAACTATTCTAGACAGTGTTTTAATGTGTTTTAAAAAGGACGCAACAGAGTATATATCTAATTAATTAAACAGTATTATTTTTTTTTAAACAAAATTTTGTGCGAAAAGCCCAACTAATTGTTTAGAATAACATTAGAAAGAACTCTAAAAATGTTTTTGTAATTTTAAAAATCCGTCAATTATCTATAATTTATTCACAAGATTAATTATCAATGTGCAGAGAATTAAACTAACTATTCGAGGAACATTGAAAATTTTATTTTTACCATTTAATTTTAAGGTTAAGTTTAAATTGATAACATATAGAGTGTCCACAGAAAAACGAAACACTCTCACTAACTAAAAATCTTATTTTTTTTTTTTTAAAGTCGCTGAAACACGTAAATTTTTTATCGATGGGGGACAATTTTTGGCGAAGAGATGATCTCCATATCTTTAAACCCTTAGTCGCAGGAGTGCAAACCTTAAAATTCCTAAATTACACTAGGGGTTGAGTAATACCTTATGTAATTTGCATTTCAACGGCGTATCAATTTTTGAAATATATAGATTCGTTTTCGAGAAATGAGCTTTTCAAGATAACTAAGGTACAAAACAGAAATGACAGTTTAGTTAGAAACACAGTCAAGATTTATTTGTTGGCAATAGCCTCCCCCAACTTCCATACAATTATACAAACGTTGATCAAACCCACAACTTCACAAATAAATTTTTTTTTAACTAAAAAATGTTCATATTAACGACGAAGTATACATCTGTGGCTAGATTAATTTTACGTTGCTTCTTCATAATTTTGTTAAAGATTTTTAAGTGATTTGTGACTCTAAAGACGAATGTATGAAATAATACCAGAAATATACACCATTAATATATTACGATTCGTTTTATTTTTCTTCCATTGTCTTCGCTGTTTTAATAATCCGCCATCAGAAATAAGAATAATGAGGACTAAAGACAATTTACATTCTTAAAAATTATAATTCACAAAATTTGTACAAATTTTCAAATTATTTAGTATGTTATCGTTATTTCAAAAAAATAAACTGTTAACAAAATTTCAAATATGTTTTTTGTTATTCTGTTGAATTTTCTAAAAGTTCTGCGATTATATAAAATAGTAAATTTAGTTATATACAGCCTGTTCACGGGAACATTCTCAGTAGCTAACTTTTTTATTTAAAGATATACAAACTTGGTTAAATGGACAAAGTTTAAGTACCTTGCAATGCGCATTTCGCGCAATAAATAATTAAACAAAAGAACATCGCGTTGCTAAGATACAAGCATAACGATTAATTTTATAAATTGAACACCCTGTATATTTTTATATTTTTAAGTTGCTGTCGTTGCCCACTATAATTAATTATACGACAATTTTTCTGTAAAGCAGCTATTAAAAGAGTTTTGGAGAAAATAATTTTACAAATTTCATTATAATTAAAATAGTGGTAGGTAAATAAATAATTTATAATAATTTATAATAATTTATTATTATTATTGCTGTGAGATGCATAAGACATATTGATGCAGTCCGAAGGATGAAAAACATTTGTAAAAGAACTTGTTGTAAGGGGAGGATCGATAACAGTTCTTTTGCTTTTTATTATTTTATTACTTTATTTTTTAACTCCTTAACTGGCGATCTAAGAAAAAAATTGTTTTATAATTAAATATAGCTGGAAACCAGAGAAACTTAAAAATGTAAAAATATACAAGGTGTTCAATTTAAAAAATTAATCGTTATGCTTGTATCTTAGCAACGCGACGTTCGTTTGTTTTATAATTTATTGCGCGAAATGCGCATTGCAAGGTACTTAAACTTTGTCCATTTAACCAAGCTTGTATCTCTTTAAATAAAAAAGTTAGCTATTGTAGAATTTTCCCGTGAACGGGATTTAAACTAAAAATTGCTTAAATAAATACCAAAAAGATATAAAATTTTCTATGAAATATAAATTTCATCATACACTAATTTTAAAATTATGCATGAGTTGAGCTTTCACTTTATTTGAATAATTGCCAAGTTTATTTATAAATTATTACATCTATAAAACAATATGCACGATAATGACGAAGCAAAACGTTTAAACAAAAGGTGTCATCAACCGCAAATACACGAAACCATTCAAGAAACGTGCTTGGAAATTTATAAACGTCAATTAAACTACGAGAATTTGCCTCAGTATTCGCCAATATATTTATACATTCTTAGTTTTTGATCAGTCTTTTTCAGTCGTGCGAGTAGTTGTGAATGATATACCAATGGAGCCGTTAGAAGTCGATGTGGTTGAATTTTATCCCAAAGATAATGCGAAAGATCATCATACCGAACATTATGATTTAGTTGCTTTGCCCGAGGAACCGACACCTATTTTCAGACGAGGATGTAATTTTTACTTTGCTGTTCGATTTAATAGAAATTTTGACGACTCGCATGATGTCATTAAAGTTTCATTTGGTTTTGGTAAGTTCTTATTTTTGTAAGATTTTTGTAACGAATTAATAACATGATAATGATGATAATTTTTGTCACGATATTGCAAAAGAAAAAAAGACAAAACTTATTAATATTTGTTTCTTCATTAATTACTGTCAATTCATTTTTTCCTAAACACAAAAATTATTAACTTCTCATACATTATGAAGAGATATATTTCTTCATTTTAGAACTGACTTACTAAAATATATTTTACATTTTTTTTATTTTCTCATCTTTATCACTTGTTTAGTGTTATTTCACGTAATTTTCGTTAATTAAATAAAAATTAGATTACTATAATAATAGATGAGATTTTTAATCCTTCAAAATTTAGGACCTAAACCAAATATAAACAAAGGAACAAGAATTATACTTCCACTACGAATTAAAGACAAACAATTACACAGCGATATTAATCGTTGGTCTATGTCACTACATCGCCACGATGACGACACTTTAACGATGCAAGTACACATTCCCCCAAACGCTCAAGTGGGAATTTGGCATTGTTTCATACAAACAAAAATTTCGGGAACAAAGGAACCGACTAATGAATTTAAGGTACTTTAATTAGTATAAAGTACACACGATTAAATAAAAATAATTTAAGTGTGAAGAAGATATATACGTCCTCTTCAATCCTTGGTGCAGAGACGATGGAGTTTACATGGACAGAGAAGATGAACGCAATGAATACGTACTGAATGAAAATGGAAAAATTTGGTACGGCACGTATAAAAATCCCAAAGGAAAACAATGGATATTTGGACAATTTGATGACGTAGTTCTTCCAGCTACAGTTCTTCTTCTTCAAAAAACCGGTTTACCGTACTCTGATTGGGGAAGTCCAGTCCTCATAAGTAGAGCAATTTCTCAAATTGTACGCAATGATTAATTTGTAGATTGACGGTGTAATGTTTTAAAATTTTTAGATAAATTCAGTGGATGATGAAGGTCTTTTGGAAGGTAAATGGGATGGTAAATACGATGATGGAACATCACCACATGCTTGGACGGGATCCATTGCGATTTTAGATCAATTTCTAAGATCAGGGGGACAACCAGTTAAATATGGACAATGCTGGGTATATTCAGCCGTTACAGTTACGATTTGTAGAACTTTGGGTATACCTTGCCGTTCGACCACTAACTATGTCTCAGCACATGACACAAATTGTTCCTTAACTATTGATAAGTATGATTGAACATTAAATGATATTAACATTTTTAATAAAATATTTCAGGTACTTTGATATTTTCGGAAATATAATAGAAAATGGTCCCGATGGTGATTGTCGCGATATCTGTTGGAATTTTCACGTATGGAATGATGTATGGATGGCCAGACCAGATTTACCAGCTGGTTATGGTGGTTGGCAAGTTATCGACGCTACACCACAAGAACAAAGCGATAGTATTTTTCGTTGTGGTCCAGCGTCAATAGAAGCAGTTCGTAGAGGTGAAGTCGGTTATCTGTACGACACACCTTTTGTTTTTGCTGAAGTCAACGCCGACGTTTGTCATTTTCAAGAAGATGACGAATCGGAATGGGGATTCTCTAAATTATCAGTTAATGAATACCAGTGAGCATTTTGAATTTTTCAGTCGATATTGAATACTTGAATTGTTTCTTTTTTAGTGTCGGTCGAAGACTTGTAACAAAACGTATCAATATAGATGATGATAACGGTGATTCTGATATTTGGGACATAACTAGAGAGTTTAAAAATCCAGAAGGAACTAAAGCCGAACGTTTAGCTGTTTACAACGCTTTACGTGGTATTCCTAGAGCACATCAACTGTACGAGTTACCAAATGACGAAGAACAAGACGTAGATTTTGATTTAGTGGATATCGAATCTGTACCTTTTGGACAAAACGTAGATGTTGTTGTCAATATATTTAACAATTCTAATGATATTAGAACTATAAGCGCTGTACTGACCGCTTCCAGCATATTCTACACTGGGATCAATGCGGAACACATTAAAAGATGTCAAGGGACGTTTACTGTGAAACCTCATGATAAGGAAGTGATAAGAATAGAAATAACTCCCGTGGAGTATATGGAAAAAATAGTTGATCATAGTATGTTAAAAGTGTATGCTTTGGCATCCGTTAAGGAAACTAATCAAACGTGGAGTGAGGAAGATGACTTTACTTTAAGTAAACCACAATTATCTGTTCACACTGACGAGGAATTTACAGTTGGTGAAAAGAATGAAGCCCAGTTTAGGTAATTTCTTCATAAATTATTCGTTTAACTTACCTACATAAACATTTTGTTTTAGTTTTATAAATCCATTAAACCAAAAATTAGCCGGATGCACGTATACGGTCGAAGGTCCGGGTTTACAAAAACCTAAGGTGTCATCGTATCGCGACGTGCAACCCAATGAAACTGTCGAATTTACCGAAACGTTCATTCCGCAACGTCCAGGCGATAGAAAAATTGTCGCTAATTTTAATTCAAATGAAATAGAAGGAATTAATGGGAGTACGACTGTACATGTCCAATAAAGTTTTAAATTTTATGTTTTAAGTGTTGCACGAATGTTTAATTTTAACACTGTATTTGTTGTTTGTTGAATATGTATTAATGTTGGTCAATATTTAATTGTTAAAATAATTTTGAAAATAAAATTAATTTTTACTTTTGTTTATTATCATTATCCATTGCTCATTCTTTTTCAACTATTTTAACCTTTTTTTCTCTCTGGTCACTTTATTTACTAACGTTTCATACTGTCCTTCACATCATCAGATCTCTTTAAAATTTCCATTTTTCTTACTTACACATCTAAATACAATGTCAATTATTATTTGGTTGTTTTAATATTCAGTTTTCTTCGGGTTCTCCCGAAAAATGGCTACTCGAGAGGGAAAAATGCGAAAGAAACAAAAAGAATTATACATAAATCAACATAAAGAATAAAACGAAATGATTACCAAATATAGAATATAGAAACCGCAAAAAGGAATTATAAAAAACAGAATATTATCAAATTAAAAATACATTGTTAAAAACTGCTGGAATTTGATTGGATCCAAAATGTCCAGCAAACCTAGAATTACAACAAAGGATGATTTGAATTCTGAAATTACTTTCGACATTATTTGAACATTTATTTTATTAGTTATATCTAGTCTTACCTAGCTAATATTAATAATCCTTAAAATTTTATTACAAATATATTTTGGAAGAAAAAGAAGGAGCGCCGAGAGGGGGTTATATCTGTGACTTTTGTCACGAGTCCGACTCCAACGTGTCACTCATAATGTATTCCTTTTGAATTTCAATCACGGAGCATCGCAAAATTTTAAAACCGACCTTTTGAATTCTCTTTTGATTTATTCTAAATTTTTTTAAATAAATGTTTTATATGGACTTTTTTTAATAAACAAGATTGATGATTTGTCACGGGCCCGAAAATTTCTTTCGGCGGACCTGCTAACTGGTAGTCCACTATTGAGGAAGCATGTCAGAGTCGGACTCCGAGATTAGTGAAAATGAATAATAATAATAATAATAATGTTTATTGGTGCGACAACGGTACAAAGTTTTACACAAGTCAAAAAATACCAGAATATAAAGTATATATAAACAAACAAAGAAAAAATAATATAAAAAACATCATTCGAAATTAGAAGACAAAAATTCATCAATATTATAAAAAGCCTTATCTATTAAAATTTCTTTTAGTGTCAGCTTAAATCTATTTACATTTAAATTTTTTATTCTTAGAGGAAGAATATTGAAGAATTTTGTTGCGAAGTACCTATGGCCAGTCGAGGTTCTATTTAGGCGCACAAATTTCTGATCTAAATTGTGCCTGCCTCTCGTCAAATACGAATGAAAGTTGCCACGAGTTAAAATCTCAGATGTTCTCGACTTGGCATTCAAGCAACACTGGTATATAAATAACGATGGCACAGTAAGTACTCTAAGATTTATAAACGCGTCCCTGCAGTCTGCGGAATATGGCAGATTCGCCAATATTCTAATGGCCCTTCTTTGCAGAGAGAAAATTCTGTGTAATGAGGAGGAATGTCCCCATATTATAATTCCATAGTTCAGTAAGTTGTGAATAAGGCCAAAATATGACGTTCTCAACGTTTCTTGGGAGACAATACGTGTCAAACTACGCAACAAATAAATATTTTTACATAGTTTCATGGCCAGCATATCACCCTGAACATTCCAAATCAATTTCGAGTCAATAGCAAGACCCAAAAAACTGGTGGAATCCTCACACTTAGGTAAGAAAGGAGCCGAGTCGACAGTTTTTAATGTAAAAAGTAAGTTAATACATTTGGTGCTGTTAATTATCAAGCCATTGTTATTGAACCAGTCAAAAGCAACCTCCCGGGATCTCAGAGCACACTCGTTAATCTCTGCCAAAGAGCTTCCAGTACTGGTGATAGTAGTATCATCCGCATACAATATATTACCGCTCTCTTCTAGATGGGCAGAAAAATCATTTATAAAAATAATAAAAAGAAGTGGTCCAAGAATTGAACCCTGGGGAACTCCGGTATTGATTGGCAGATCGTCAGAATATTCACCATTTAGAGTAACGCNATGAATACTCGGTCCAACTGATAGTCCTAATTATAGGCTCACTCGGTGGGATGCCAACATCCTTTAGGGAAAAATTTAAAAAAGATACCAACCTGCGAAAGCTTTATAAAAATCTTGACCACAAGCATGCAGAAGCAGGTGATCCTCGGAACGCTCCGTGTGCTTAGAGCGCACGGAACACAATTCACGGATGAC
Source organism: Lethrus apterus (assembly GCA_018397195.1). Lineage (NCBI taxonomy): Eukaryota > Metazoa > Arthropoda > Insecta > Coleoptera > Geotrupidae > Lethrus > Lethrus apterus. Next base: position 16,521 of record JAFFZR010002140.1, read on the forward strand.
TAATCTCCATTAATGGGACGCCATCCGGTAGACTTCCCCCCTGCCCTTCGAGATGACGCTGTAATAGCCGAAGTGGAGAGCAGGCGAGAAGAATCTTCCTTATTGGAAAGAGTCAGCTCTTTATTCTTAATATCTTATGTAACATATGTATATAGTTCTAATAATTTAATTTAATTTGACGAAATAAATAAAAACATATGGATGAGGAGTGACGGAGAAAGATGGGGATAAAAAAAAAATAATAATAATAATAATGTTTATTGGTGCGACAACGGTACAAAGTTTTACACAAGTCAAAAAATACCTAAATATAAAGTATATATAAACAAACAAAGAAAAAATAATATAAAAAACACTCATTCGAAATAAGAAGACAAAAATTCATCAATATTATAAAAAAATCTATTAAAATTTCTTTTAGTGTCAGCTTAAATCTATTTACATTTAAATTTTTTATTCTTAGAGGAAGAATATTGAAGAATTTTGTTGCGAAGTACCTATGGCCAGTCGAGGTTCTATTTAGGCGCACAAATTTCTGATCTAAATTGTGCCTGCCTCTCGTCAAATACGAATGAAAGTTGCCACGAGTTAAAATTTCAGATGTTCTCGACTTGGCATTCAAGCAACACTGGTATATAAATAACGATGGCACAGTAAGTACTCTAAGATTTATAAACGCGTCCCTGCAGTCTGCGGAATATAGATTCGCCAAGATTCTAATGGCCCTTCTTTGCAGAGAGAAAATTCTGTGTAATGAGGAGGAATGCCCCCATATTATTATAATATTATTAATATTATTATAATTCCATAGTTCAGTAAGTTGTGAATAAGGCCAAAATATGACGTTCTCAACGTTTCTTGGGAGACAATACGTGTCAAACTACGCAACAAATAAATATTGTTACATAGTTTCATGGCCAGCATATCACCCTGAACATTCCAAATCAATTTCGAGTCAATAGCAAGACCCAAAAAACTGGTGGAATCCTCACACTTACGTAAGAAACGAGCCGAGTCGACAGTTTTTAATGTAAAAAGTAAGTTAATACATTTGATGCTGTTAATTATCAACCCATTGTTATTGAACCAGTCAAAAGCAACCTCCCGGGATCTCAGAGCACACTCGTTAATATCTGCCAAAGAGCTTCCAGTACTGGTGATAGTAGTATCATCCGCATACAATATATTACCGCTCTCTTCTAGATGGGCAGAAAAATCATTTATAAAAATAATAAAAAGAAGT
>JAFFZR010002142.1:0-17478 GCA_018397195.1 Lethrus apterus
TACTACTTAAACGGTGATTTAAAAAAATTGGTACCTCACATAACAATTTTTTTGAATAAATGACATATTTAAATTTTTTCTTTTAAACAAAAATTTTTATTTTTTGAAGAAAAAATGTTATTTTTTTCAGAAAAGTTCTTATGTAAAGAATTAATTCGGTAATTACCACTTAAACATCAAGGAGGTCTATCAAAAGCAAAAGAAAAAAATAAGAGGTGTCATTAAAAAAAATCGATAATGACGTCATTGCACCTTAAAGCTTCACTCTTCGTTTTAGATACATAAATTACTGTTATTTGCTTTAATTTAGAACGTTTACGATTATTATTTCTACTAACTAACTAACTACTGAAGTAAATGTGTCATTTATTCAAAAAAATTGTTCTGTTAGGTACCAATTATTTTACATCACCGTTTAAGTAGTAAGAAGGTCTATTAAAAACCGAAGAAAAAAGTGGGGGTTGTCATTTAAAAAAAATTATGATGACGTCATTGTGCAAAAACAAATGACGTCATTCCAAAAAAAATTAACGTCAGAAGACGGAATTTCAAAAACAAAAATTGACCTGTCCGAGCGATTTTCTTAAAAACATTATAAAACGGTTTTATGAATTTTGTTCCAAACTTTATCACCACACTGTATATAGTATTTATGTGTAAAATATTTATACAAAACAACATTCAAAATCAAATTAATAAAATTACTTTGCATCGAGAATTAGGACACACGCATGGAATCAATTGTACTGTAATATAAAAATGATTTATTGCCTTTAACGACTCGAACTGATATTATTAAAATGATCGTAACTATCGTACGCTATTGGTTCACTCAGTTTACTGTATACATTTTTAAGAAGCAGAGTAAAGTACATGTCAAATATTTAATATTTAATGAAATCCCGTGAATTTTGTTTTCAAAAGATTATGAAGTCAGGATTAAAAATCCAGTCGAGTAAAATTGTTATCTACGCACAAACACTACAGATTTTTTTGGTGAGAAAATAAAGGAATTTTTACGAATGATAAATGATAAAATTATTCAAATTTTTGCTTTTTTTATGAAAAATTTAATTTCCAAATAGGACAGACAGAACACTATGGGAAAACGCTGCATATCATCTCAAAATTCAATAACTTTACATAAAAGTAATAAGTATATCGACGTGAAATTTGGTATGTAAGCTAATGAATAAATGTAGTTTTATACTTTATAAAGAGAGAGAATTTAAAAGAGAGACAATATTATTTTGTATTACTCCTACACCTAATGGTATTTGGACATTATTGATTAAATAAATAAATAAATAAATAAATAAAGAGGTTAGATATATGACATTAAGCATAATGAAAATAAACTTTAACATTTTGCATAATTACAAATTGTTTAAGAACATAACCTGGAAAACTGTTTATAAATAGTAACAATGCTGATAGCCTTACACCCGGGAGGGTAGATAGGCACTTACAGATTAAGAAGAAGAAGAAAAATGCTGATAATAATAATAATATTCAATGGGTAGTTAATTGCAAAAAAAAATGTACCACTTTTATGTGGTATTTTAAAAAAAAATGCTTTGCACTATTTAAATTTTGTAAAAGGGCTTTAGCTTCGTCTTCTAATTCCATAACTTTTCGTACTTTAGACCAACTTTTGCTGAAAATGTATGGATCCGAAGTGTACATGAGGTTGTGGAATACATTTTCATTTATTGATAATCGTTAGCATTTTCTATCATGGTGTAAGCGAAAATATTTATAATCTTTATTGCGTGCTTTCTTACGGTTTTATATTCAGAAACAACGACTTGGGTAGGTTGAAGTATAGAAACTTCATTAACTAAATCTGAGATAACTTCTCTTGTTTTTGATGGAGTTTCTTTAGTAAACTCTATTGATATTGGACGACAATATCTGTTGGAAGAAAGTATCTGATTGTCCCATATTACTGCACTGCTTTTCGAATCAAGTAACTTTATAGGAACTAAAGAAGCAATAAAAAGATTTACATCTGAAATGAATTCACTTTCACCAGATAAAATTTGTTTATACACCCCGATGATCCATCACACCCCCATTTCACTATGTCATTTCTAACACATCTGATATATCATCAGAGACGTTTTTAAGGATCCTTTTTACTTACTTTTATAACAGTTATCCCATCCGGATAACATTCCGCTCTAGCTTCTGGTATTCTTTTGGAGGATAGGAGTATTTTTTCATCTAAAACTTTCTCTAATAGTTGATATCTGTCTCTGGATATGTTTAAGTCTATGTACATTGCTAAGGCTTCATCTTTTGAAACATTTAATACAACTTCATTTTCATTCTCAAGTCTAGTCAGTAAGACCCTCTTTTAATTTAGGGGATTAATTAATTTTTTAATAATTTTTGCATGTGTTATTTCAGCAACAGACCTACAAATTTAAATGATAAACTAATCGTCACTACAGATAAAATAATATTTTTCGAAGTTAAATGTTATATTGCAGCAAACCACAGTTACCACAGATACGAATAGCACAATAGGTTATTATTATAAACATTACCTGACTGTACTTACATTACTTAATTAATAAATAGTTCGATACAAAGAAATTTAATAACATAAGTAGCAAAATATGTACATATCTATTACACCAATGCTCTCGTTCCTGTAACTACTATTACGCAGCGCTCTGTTAGAACTCTAATATTTTAAAAAGGGGCAAGTAGGGGCAAGATTTTATTGCGGATTCTTAAAGTAGACACTTCAATGAATTTAAAAATCGTAAATTCAAAATGGCGGCAAGAAGCGCTAACTACTAAATGTCTAATGAAAGTTTCCAATTGCCCTAAATTAAATCGTTTTCCTTCTCTGTTTAATTTAAAACAGTTATTAACTATAAAGAGCCGAATGACGCCTTTACATAGCAAATAGGTATTCTTGTTAGCTAATAAAATAAACATAATATTTAGATTCAACCCATAACACCTTATGACTGGGGTTCAAAGTTTCGCGTAAAATGTAGTAATGGATCTGTTGTTTTTAAAAGTTCAACTTTGAAGCTTTATAACAAATTAACGGAAAAAGGTACAAATTTAATCGCAGGTCAAAAAAATAGGCGTTTCTAGGATATATAATCAACTATTATTTTACTCATACGACATACTTTATAAAATTGAATTTTGAGATGATATTGGACGTTGCAAAATAGCCGAAGAAAATTTACTCGGTTTCAACACGGAAACAGATTTTACAAATATTCCCTGTCGGCGCCATTTATTCTACAACTTTTATCAATTTCCTACTCATTAATATATTTTAAGCCAATTTTATTAAATGTTACTAAGTTTCTTGAAACTCTTTCAAAATCACAAAATATTAATTGGCCATTTAATTAAAATGCAATTATTTTTATATAAATTTTATAAATTATAATAATTATTTTTTTTAAAACTACCCATGACATAATGTTGTGCAGAAAAAAAGAATTTTTCGACGAAAAAAAATTTGAATCCTGGAATTTCTATGTACTTTCTCGGCCCAAAATCTTAATATAAAAATATATCAAAAATAAGATTGCTTTTTCAAAATAGCAATTTTAAAATCCACTATTGTTAAATTAAAGTTTCTCAACATTTCGCTCTCAAAAATTCTTTAATACATTTTTTACAAATATTCCGTCGGCGCATTTATTCTACAACTTTTATCCAATTTCCTACTCATTAATATATTTTAAGCCTATTTTATTAAACGTTTCTAAGTTTCTTGATTCAAAGTACTGAATAAAATCAATATTTAACTTAAAACTCGTTAAAAATCACAAAATATTATTTGGCCATTTAATTAAAATTATTTTTATATAAATTATAATAATTATTTTTTAAAACTACCCATGACATACTGTTGTGCAGAAAAATAAGAATGATTGTTCGACGAAAAAAAAATTTTGAATCATCTTTCTATGCACTTTCTTGACCCAAAATCTTAATATAAAAATATATCAAAAATAAGATTGCTTTTTTAAAATAGCAATTTGTAAAATCCACTATTTTTGAATTAAAGATTCTCAACATTCGCTCACTAAAATTCTAGATTATTTTTTCTTTAACAGTTGGTACACCGAGATAAAAAACTAATTTCCCACGTTCGTAATTTAGCCCATTATGTATTTTGTACTTGAAATTGATTCGATAAAATCGCTATGATATTTAACAGTCGATTGCAATTTTACTGGCTTTCGATTAGTCTAATTGTGTGGAAATGCACTACGAAATTTGTGGTGCATTTCCTGGTAATAGGTCAGAGGTTTCTCATAAATAATTCCCCCGACAACCTGAATACAACATTCAGTTTCATGTAGAACATACGTTAAAAATGTGTATCAGCAAAAATAATAATAATAATTCTGGAATATTCAAAATTATTTCATTTGATCTTAATTACTCCCTACGCTATTAAACTCGGCATTTTTTAAAGTAAATATTTCCTTTGCTTCTTTATATGTAACGTATACATACACCGATTACATTGATTTAATTCCTAGAACTTTATTGTCAGATGCAGAATACCAGGAAATGAACCCTCGTCTAATAATCAAATACCAAATGCATTCAGTGGCAAATTACGTAAACAAGGTATTTGCAATATACTATAGTATTGGCAATACTGACGCCACGGATAACTAATGTAGTAATTAAAATAATTATTTAAGAGTAAATATTTTTTAAATATAATAATTTTTTTTAAATTAACATCGAAAGTCTCGGGATGCGTCTCCCAGTTTGCGCATCCCTGTTGTAGACAATATTTAGTAATAATTGATTTGGAAACACAGTGATCATTAACATCTTTTTAAACAATAATTTAAGAATCACGAAAGTTTATTCCAGAAAGTATACAAAATTTACGGTGATATGTTTTATACATTATGTTTCTCTGGAAAGGATCAAGGACCGGGGTCTTAGTAAAAATTGTTACTAAAATTACCATTTGTTTTCGAAAGTAAATTCCTCCTTTTAAGTAAACAAACGAATAATCTGCTATAAAAATGTCAACACTTCGTCTTACAAAAACAAGCGTCATTTAGGCATAAGTTTTCTAAATTAAAAACTGTTCATTAGCTCTGTTATAAATTTTGAGTGATAACAGCTGAAGGGATTTTAAGAAGAAAGTGCTATATGAACATAGGTCAATTTTAGAGTTTGACGGTTTTTCAAGCCCGGTTTTAAAAAACCGGTTTTTAAAGTCAATTTGTCACATTTGAAAACCGGTTTTTAAATTAAGAAAACCGGTTTAAAGAATTCATATTATTATGTAAAAATTAATTTTAAACTTAATTAGCAACTCTTTTGCTGTATTTGCAAAATCCACAAAATATTTCTAGTTAGTTCAGCGAAGAAATCTAGTGTACTTTCTTTCGCTTCAAAACCTGAAATTATTAAGTTATCTGGAAATATATTTTCTAGAATATTTCCAAATTCTTATGTGGAAATCGATTCTGATGAAGAGCAAATCGAAGAAACTACTCATCAGAGTAATGCTTTTTTAAAGGAGCCATGGAAAAATCAATTCATAAGTTTCTTGAGGACCCTGAAGAAACACTTACAAATCCAAAGACACTGAAAGCTGAATTTTCATTATTTGAGGCAACGAATAAAAGAACAAAAAACTTAGATTTGTTATTTGATGCCCGGAAAACTATAAAACCAAGCTCAGTAGCTAGTGACCGAGTATTTTCAATTTCAGGCAATATTGTGTCCAAAATAAGAACAAGACGTAGCCACCGTTCAGTGGATATTTTATGTTTTTTAAAATAGTATTTTCTTAGGAGAAATTAAAATTAGTTAAAATAATATAAATATAATTTTTTGTTTGAGTTTTCGTTGTTTTGTGTAAGTAATATGCAATCCTCAATTTTATTTAATATTTTGACTTTGACTTTGACATTGATTTCGTTTCTTTGTTATTTTATATAAATTAAATAAAATATTTTTCCCTATTCTACTTTTTTTTTTTTTGACAAAAATTCGAAAACCGGCTAAAACCGGTTTTTCAAAAAGTAGGTTTTTGTAGAAACCCTAGTCCATTTTGTCTTATTTAAGGAGTTATAAAAATAATAATAACTCGAATACAAAATTTCTGAAGTTTTTCTTCCAATAAGAAGTTTTTTCTAATTTTTTTATATCCGTTTATCTCCTTCTTTTGTTTTTAGTCTGTGGCGTAGGATGGGACCTAAGACGTTCCATTATGGGATACTTGATTGGAATTAGCTACTCAGTATACTATACTAAATCTCCTAGCAGCAATGTTCATGGTGGTAACGCTGTCAATACAAAATCTTCTATAAAACATCATGTCGCACGAAACAGAGCAACCATATAGACACGTGTTTCAGACTCATTGGTCTTCGTCAGTACGGTGTAGCCAAGGAACAAGATGCACCAAGGAGTAATCAAACGATAGGACATATTACCGTAACAGCTTTATACTTACCACCTCGTCATGCCATAAAAGAAAAAATTTACAAAACTCGGTGGTAGGTTCCTAGCTGGAGATGATTATAATACTAAACACCAACGTTGGGGATCTCGGTTGATTACAACGAAAGGACGAGAACTTGTTAAATGCATGGATAAGAATAATCTATAATTCTGTATTCACAACGTGTTATTTAAAAATATAAAGAAATGGAATCGGACAACGAATCTACGATTTCCGAATCATCTAAAGAAGAATGGGAAGAAAATACAGAAATGATACAAGAATAAAGCGACAAAATCCGCCAAGAAATTTCTACAATGAGCTTTGAGGATCTACACAAACTAAAAGAAAAAATGGGCGTGAAATTGTACAATGAGACCGTGTTTGGAACAAATAAACAGCCATCAAAAAGAGCTCATAAACGTGCAAATAAAAACAGGCCCAGAGAAATTAGTTCAAAAATAAAACCGAAACTCGAACAAACATTTGCACCTATTAAGAAACAAATACCAAGAGATCCTCGATTTGACCCATTATGTGGAACATTTGAAGAGAAATCAAGTCAAATTATAAATTTATAAAAGAGGTGAGGAAAGATCAGCGTAAACAATTACAAAAAGACGTTGATGAAATGGAAGATCCACAACAGAAGAAGAAAATGAAACTTTTAATACAAAGAATGGACAATCAAATACGAGAACAAGAAAAACGCGAAAAACAACAAATGGAAAGACAAGAAGAACATAAAGAAATTAAAAATAAATTAAAGATGGGCGAGAAGCCAGAATATAAGAAATCTGAAGAAAAGATTTAATTCATCAATATGAAGAACTAAAAAAGAACAACAAATTGCAGAAGCACATCGAAAAGAGATCAAAGAAACTAGCAATTAAAGAACGTAGAAATAATAGGCTAGCAACTGTAAAGCCTACTTACCAGCCATCTGATATCAACAAAATACCCGATGCTGTTGATTTCTGCGTCAAGGGAATACGAACTGAAACATGAAAGCAGAAGAAAATCTTGACTTGTCATCGGACCACTCCCTCATTATGATAATTCTTAGTGCCCGAATATACATAAACAAGAAGACAAAGTGGATTATCTTTAATAGCTGAAGAAGTTGCCACAGCGGTGGAAAACCTAATAGAAACAATTCAGGCCGCTGGGAATCAATTCCAAAGCTACCACAAAGACCTAATTGAAAACAACTTGTTCTAATATTGCTTAAGCAACGATTCTTGAAAAGAAGAAGCTAAGACGTGCCTAGATGCAAACCAGAGCTCCGCGAAAGCCAAATTCAACGACGCCGTTCGCAACGTTAAGAAAATAATGTCGGTTGAGAAAATCAGGCTTTACACATATATCTGGAGAATCTGTCGGCAACAAAAAAAAAACACAAATTACTTCTTGTGTAAGACGACTGGGAACCTGAAAGGAAAATAGCAATAGAAACATCTCCTGCCATTAAGAAATTAGATAGAAGTTGGGCAAGGGGCGACAAGGAAAAAGGCGAAATCTCTGCAGAACAACCCGCAAAGGTTTTTCAACCTCATCTCTCGGCATCGACAGCAAGTATACGTAAAAATCCTGTGGAAAACTCCACAATGTCTTCATCATCAAACCCATAAAAATATGTGAAATCAAGAATCTAACGAGATATTTTTCTTAAATGTGTCATCGAAGCTCCACGAAGTAAAGCGAAATTCAACGAGCCAGATAAGAACGTTAAGAAAATAATGTCTGTTGAGAAAACCAGGCTTTAAACAAATATCTGGAGAATTATTATTAGAATTATTTCTTACGGAAGACTAATAGTAACCTGAAAGGAAGATGAAGAGAAACATCTCCTCTCATTTGGAAATTAGATAGTTGGGCAAGGAGCGACATGGAAAAAGCCGAAACCTTTGCGGAACAACAAGCAAAGGTTTTTCAACCTCATCTCTCGGCATCGACACCAAGTATACGTGAAAATCCCGTGGAAAACTCCACAATGTCACCATCATCAAACCCATAAAAATATGTGAAATCAAGAATATAATTTTTCTTAAATGTGTCATTGATTAATTCTTTCCAATTTAATTACTTTCATCCTTTTTTAAACTTGAATGTCAAAATTCTTCCTCGCTGGTGTGTCCATCACCTCATATTCATTTTTTTATTTCTTTATCTATTTATCAATAAATATGTTACAATAAATGATAAAGAACACGCGAAATCACAATTAAGTTAGAAGTCATCAGCGATTGGTATAGATAAATAAATAAAATTTGAAATATGTGAAGGCACTTTTCAGGCAAATATTGTACTTGATATCCCGTATGTAAAGTTTAAAACATTAGTCAAAAAATAGACTTCAACTGAGTTTATCTACCGCACCGACAAAACGGTTATATTTAATGAAATGGAGTGAAGTAATAAGTCATAAATCAAATATTAAATATTAAATATGATCCAAATGAGAGTAGTTAAGTTTTACTTTATTGTTTAAAACTCTACCTTAATGTACATGGTGTCCCAAATTAGACCGACAAACTTTAGGCAGTTATAAAAGATACTAAAACAAGCAATTTTTGTCAATAAACTCATGTCCGGAAATGAGCCCTTTTGGCACTAGATTGAATCAAAGGCTCCTATTACATGATTTATTTACGGAATTTACAGTAGTCGTTCGAAGTGTTGGCGTTGTTTTCAACGGGATGATTTGTCTAACGAATATTCTAAGAATATTCTATTTAACCCTAAAAATGTTTATTGCCTTATGGCTAACTAAGGAACATATAATGAAAATGGCAGAAAAGTTATAACTGCCTGTCTTGTTACTTTTCAAATTAAAGTTGAACATATGGTATCGTTGGATTCGTCTCTCCATTGCCTTTCCAAAAACGTCAAAATACACAGGATGTTCCATTTAAAATAAGAAATTTGACATCGCTTCCAGTTTCGCCGGAAGCGGAATCGAATTTTTGATAACACCAACATTTTGTGCGTAAAAATTAAAAATCGACCTTTTTTTCTCATAGCGATAGCTGCAGCCGTTCAAAAGTTATCATGATATATTCTTATTCCTTAGAATATTAGAATATTCCCGGAATAGCCATTACCCTTTCCAACAAATTCAACAAAATTGATATCATGTACCAGCTTGCTTTACATGATGATTCTGCTTTTTATTTGGAGATAAAATAAAATTAACAATTTTACGAATCAACTGCCTTTAATTCCATCTAGTGCCAAAGCGGCTCATTTCCGGACATGAGTTTATTGACAAAAATTGCTTGTTTTAGCGTCTTTTATAATCACGTAAAGTTTGTCGGTTTAATTTGGGACAGCCTGTAAATGAATTTATGCTTTACTTTTGACGCGCACTGTATATTCAATAAATGAAATATTAATCTGTAAATGTATTAGATACAATCCGGAATTCTTTCTAGAACCATGGAAATTTTACAATCCGAACTGATTTTCCTCTTTATGATATTAATTTTTATTTATTGGTTTTATTTTGCTAAATAATAAGTAAAATTCATGTACTATTAAACAGAGTAAATTTTGAATTTATTATGCTATAACCTATAACGTATTTTTTATTACGTTAGCAAAAATCGATTTAAAAGTTAAGAAATCGTATCATGAAAATAGAAAGCTTTGGAAGCGAAAATAAACTCGAAAATGTTACATTAGGACATCAAAGGTCGATGCTCTTAATGCATTAAATATGTTAAGTTGAAGTATGAAGTTGAAATGTGTACGACAAAATTTCTATATTATTTATTTAATATTTATTTTCTACATTTACTTTACTTTACTGATTAAGCAATGAGATTATTTATTCTGTTGTTTTATTTATTTATTCGCTTCCTCCGTACTTATTTAAATTTAACTGAGTGGACCGTTATTTTGATTTAGTTTTATTCAGCTCAACGGGCAATAGTCCAACACGCCTTAGCCCTAGAAAGGCCTGTAGTGCCCATAATTACAAGAAGTTTCATATAATTTGCTATTGGTGTCTAAGTGATACAGAGTGGCTTAAATAGAAGAAAATATACTGTGGGATAAAGCTTATAAAAAAATTATAAAAATTAAAAAGTTTGCGGGTTATAAATAAAAAAATCAGAAATGACGTTTTGCCTTTTATTAATTTATAACAACTATTTTGAAATCCCTAGAAGGTGGATATAGGATGTTTGGTTTATGTGAAACAATACAAAAATAATTTTTCCATTTAAGAGGGCAGTTTTTTGTGCATGTTTCAAATTTTGTGTAGCAACTTTTGTTTCTGTGGTATGCACACTTAACTGGGCGGCTGCGCCACCATTACAAGCATTATTTTTTTCTGGTTTTAGTGTTATATGGGTTTACAGGTTTATTTTAAAAAAGAACGGAATTACAACGCAGTTTATTTATTTAATACCTATTACATACTTGACCATGATAATAAAAAGAAAACCAAACGTGAAATTTACAGTCTAAATACCCGGTAACTACGTGAGCATTATCTGATTCAAAATAAACCACTCAACATATATTACCTACCGTTGAAATTAGAAAACAATGCACCATTTAAAGTAAACAGTTTAGTGTGCATTTCACAAAAATCAAAGCTGCTACACAACATATGTTTATAAATTTGAAACATGCACAAAAAGTGCCATAATACTGCCTGACCTTTGTCAATAATGTAACAAATCGGTTAGCTGGCAAGGCGGATGAAAATAATATTGCATCCTTAACCAGTCAAGACCTAGAAATCGCTTTACGCGAACTCTCTTCTACAGGTACAGTGTCATCCAAAAGTGATTTCATTAAAACCGTTTTTAGAGAACGATGGCTTAATACGAGTAGGTTGACTACTTCGACATGCAACATTACCATGCAGACAGAAACACTCGTTCATTTTGCCAGCACTAGTTATCCAACACCATCACCGCCAGCAACTTCACGCCGGCATTCAAGGTAGAATTGCATCAATTAGAATTCAGTACTGGCCTCTATCGCTTCGAAACTCCGTAAAACATGTTATCAAGAAAGGTATCACTTGTTTTAAGGCAAAAACCGCGTAATGATTCATACATAATGAGCGATTTGCCATGCATTCGCTTAGGTCAGTGTCGCCGTTTTTTAAACTCTGGTATTGACTTTTGTGACCTTTTCAAGTACGTGAACACAAGCGACGCAACACTAAGACATATAAAATATACGTCGCGATATTTGTTTGTCTCTCGACAAAGGCAGTTCACAGTTAAACGGTGAGTGACTTGACAACTGAAGCATTTCTTAACACGCTCAAACAATTCATGGCAAGTACGAATCGTAAATTTATATTTGGACAATGCTAACAACTTTACTGACACAAACAAGGAAATTAAGAAACTCCTAGAAGAATTCAAGGCGCAAGGGGGACAAGACAAGCTTTCATGAATCTTCTTGAAACAACAGTTGAAGTGGCATTTCATTCCTGCTCGAAGTTCTAATTTTGGAGGAATATGGGAAGCAGCGATGAAATCCATGAAACATCATCTACGCAGGATAGTAGGCAATACGTCAGTCACGATTGAACAAAGGCAAACTTTTCTCCTACAGATAGAATCAATATTAAATTCTCGGCTATTGACCCCAATTTCCAACGATCCTAATGACGAATCGTTCCTAACTCCTGCCCATTTCCTAATTGGAGACACCTTTGCAGCCTTGCCTGAGCCTGAATTGGTCAGTATAAACCAAATCCCGGACATGATGGCGTGGTTAGGGCAGCGACAGTCCGTGTGAAAGGTGACTTAATGAAGAGACCAACTTTGTGTTCTACCATTATAGCGTGATTGACTATTAAGTGTCTTTTATTTTTACTTATCTTTTTTTGTTCTTTCAATAAGGTAATTAATTAATGCATTAGTTTAAGCTTTGTAGATATTTAATCATAGACGCAAACATTTCGAAAGCCGAGTCTTTCAAGACGGCCATTATGTTCATTCAGGTCAAAAACATTATAGTATTATACAGGCTGGTAATAAATAAACTTTACACACTTTGATAGGTGATAGTGGAAATCATAACAAGAAAAAAATTCTAATACACTGAGGCCCAATACTCATTGGTTTTCGAGGTATGGAATTTTAAAATTTTTATTTACAACTTCAAACTTGAATGCTATATCGAGTTATCTAAATGAACACGATAAAAAAAAGCAATCGCAATCGCAAATACAATACAACAACAACAAAAATAAGCTAGCTTATTTTCCCAATGGTTCAATTTGAATGTGCGAAATACGCCGATATGCATTTATGTTATGGCAAACCTCGTCGAAATTCATGTGAAGCCAGACGAATTTACCAGCAGAGATATCCTTTGAGGAACATTCCATCTCATCCAACTTTTCAAGAAGTCGACCGAAGAGAAATAGGATGCTTTAAGCCGCCAAAATCAGACAGTGGCAAACATCGAAGAGATTATTTTGCAAGCTGTAGATAATAATCCCCATGTGAGTACCAGGTGAAAAAGTTTACTTTGTTTACAAGAGCAAGGACAATAGTGTTCAGCAGTAACACTAGTTCCTTTGATGTTTCTTTTTCAATTGACTATTTGTTCTGTCGTAGCTCCTTTGCACGGCTGTTATGATGTCTTTGTAATCCTGGTCGTTAGTTATGTCTTTGATTTCTTACTTTATCTTCTCACATTGTTCTATGAGCCGTATTTTGTTAAACCTGTGGTGGTTGATCCTTTCCCTAACTAAGGCTTGACATGCTCTTTCGGCGATTCTTTTCGTTCGGGCGCTTGTAACCCGAGGTTTAACTATTAAGCCTTTCGAGGTGATGTTGTTGTTTCTTGCTTTATAAAGGAATGTTCTTCTTCTTCTTCTGGCGAAAGAAGAGCATGGAACCAGAAGAGAGGTGAAAGAGGCGGCTTATATGACCACAACTGTCAATCCATTAAGGACACCACACCACACCTGAAGATCAAAGGCGTCTGGATACCAATAGGTGACAGTAAAATCTGACATTAAATATAAGTGTTAGTTCGAAACAGCCCTTCTGGGGACTACCCTCAAGACGACAGAAGATTGTCTGCGGAAACGTCGGATCATCTAAATGGTTCATCTAAATTCCAACGATGGAAGTAGGCCAAACGCCAACAGGTATGTTCGATAATAAAAGATTATTATTATTATTATTATTATTACAGACTTTTCAGTTTATTTTCATTACCTCTTTGTAACTTAATTTTATTTAATAAAAGTATGTGATTAAAGAATATCTCCTTCTACTAATAAAAGCAAGCATATTTAATGTTAGTTCAAATTATAAAAAATATTAATATAATATTTACATTGTTCTTAAATGACAAGGTAAATTACAGCTGAACACCACATTTTCCACTTTTATTGACATTGTAATAGTGAGATGGACATTCGAAAATTTTTGAATAATGTTCAACGTCCTGTTATTTGTTTTTTTTTTTCGCCAAACGTGGTTTCAAATTTTTTCAAATATTGATTACAATGCCCACGACTACAACTAATATCACATGTGAATGAATTGTAATAAATGTGAATATTATGGCGAAAACACTTTTGATAATTAGTAAATGATGCAAACTCTCATAACTTTGCAAAATCGGAAGTATTTTTTTCGCAAATAATCAACTGGCAAGTATTTAGTAAGAACTAACCTTGTAAAGAGAAATTAAATGAAAGAATCAAGGCAATGAATTATTATTAATCGGTTTACTTAAATATACCGTTGTCCTTTTCAATAGTAACTTGCAAGATTTGCATAGTTTCTGTTGGGCGATTGTATTTGATTTCTAATAATCATATTCTTGTCATTAAAAAAATATATTCCGGTTCCGGGTTCTTTATAAAGGCTATTTAAGCTAAGGTAATTTGACATAAAAAGGACTATCTTCTAATAGAATTACAAGAGTCTTTTCCAATTCCTACACTATTTCAGCATAAAAAGAAATGAATGATTGAATAGGTTACTTTTTCCGCATAATATGATACCAAATACTGTATTTTTGCTAGATTTTAATATTGCAAGTTTATTAAAAACAAAAACAGAATTCCTCTCGAAAACAGTGAGTTAATTATAGGGACTTGGAATTAATTCGTAGCGTTTTTTTAATTGGAAAAAATATTGATTTTAAATGGAAATAAAAAATACATTAATGAAAGTATTGACCATCGCTTTCTACTACTTTTGACCATCTTTAGGGCAGGGTACGAATACCGTGTTGGAAGAACGCCTCGTCTTTAGATGCAATCCACGCATCGAGCCATTTTTGACAATCTTCGTAAGAAGTGAACTTCTGCTCAGACAGGCCATGAGCCATCGAACGAAATAAATGGTAATCAAAAGGAGCGATATCTGGAGAATACGACGGGTGGGGTAGGATTTCCCATTTAAGTGTTTTCAGATATGTTTGTACCAGTTTTGCGACGTGCGGATGAGCATTGTCGTGCAGCAAAATGACTTTGTCGTGTCTTTCGGAGTATTCCGGCCGTTATGTACAGCAAAAGACATTCAATGACAGCTGTTTCACGATGAAGACATTACTGTCAGTAACAATGAAATACTGTACTACCTACGCCATCTCTTTTAAAACACTACGAATTAATTCCAACTCTTAATACATAAAAATCAATGCTATTTGGGCGATGTGTGATATTTTAATTTATTATTGATACTTGACACAATAGGCGTTTATTTATTATTATTAATGTTAATAATAATACTATTTTATGTTGGAATGTGAAGCACAAATTGCTACAATAAAACACGTTCGAAATTTATGACATTTGCCAGTACTTACACATACTTACGGTCCTAGAACTGATTCAAATTAATTGATCTAATCTAATAGCAGTATAATCGACGTAAACACTTAATCTGAAAGGAGTTTGCCTTTGCATATTCCGATAGTTTGGATCGGTTGACGAGAAAAATTAATTGATTAAAATTTTCCCTATATTTCTTTTTTTCGGTGTAAGAAAAACAAATGGTTCTTAAACATTTTTAGAAACTAATTTATAAGTAATGTAAAATTAAGCAACATTAAAAATGTGTCAGTTTACGATATAATGATTCACGACTGAATAAAAATGACGCAAGTTAAAAATTCCTGAAGTAATAACTGTTTAGAATGTTCAGATCATTGACCGACATTCGTAATAAAACAATCGACGTTAGTTTGGAAATCTATACAATTGTACGAATTAATTGCATCAGAAAAATATACATAATTTTGGCTCAATGCCAGCCAACAGGTAAGCTACGCTAAGCTAAGCAACTTCAGCTACGCTTTCTAACGGACCTTGACTTAGATGAAAGTCAAGGTTTCTTAATCGACTAGACTGAACATAACGTTTAATGATTATCAATCGTCACTGTCGTCGATTTAGCATAACAATAACCCACATAATAATAATAGATATGAAAAACCTTACGAACGTTAACAAGCAGTGTCAGTTTAATATGAATAGTAACGCAGTATTACTCACCGCACATGAATTAGTTGAATCATTCGTTTTTAATGCAATTAAGCTTGGCTAATTATTCTACATTAAGTTGGCTTTATTGTAACGACCTTGCGTTTCATTTTTTGCTATAAAAACCGTACTTCCGTTATAAATATACACCGTGCAGTTTGGAAACAATTACTAAATTCAATACGACGTGTGTTAGGCAACAAATTTTCCAGACGAACATGATCATTTCCTATTCCAAAACTGTAATTTTCAGTTTCTAATAACTAGAAGATTAAAATCAGTGATTGAATTACTTATACACATCATCTGACATAAAAATTGTCGTCAGCTTTACTGCTCGCAATGAAATAAATAAAGAAACCACAAGAATGGCGTACTTTTCATTATTTGAGTCGCGGTCGTTTTCTGGGGCTTCACTTCCGAGGCTAACCTCTCAAAAGTATTTAAAATATTCAGAAGAGAGCCATTCGTTTTATGTTTCCAGAGGCATATCGAACTCATATCGAACTGTAAACCTCTTTTTGTAGCCAATAAAATTTGAACAGTCTATTCACTTTTTATTTTGGAATTGGTAAGTGCAGTATATAAGCAACAAAAGGCTATACCCTTGTGAAATGATATCCATTTATACAATACTCGTCAAAATAACGACCTGAATTTACCTAGACCTGAACTTAGACTGTGTAAAAAATAACCGATTTACTATTCAGGAAAGGTATTAAAAAAGTGCTTCTCGATCAGGCATTTTATTCCATCGAAGAATTCCTCACGTATAACTTTAGTAGGTGCGAATGATATATAATTTCAAATGTTATGCTTTGGGTTTTTATGTTTTTATGATATTAACACAAAATTATTAGTGTCAAATTCTTGGTTGATTATAATACTTATCTTTTTTTTTTCTTTCTTGAGCGTGTAACCAAATTAAAACTCGAGTTGTGCAATAAAATATATTTATTACAACACACCAAATATAATAAATATAAAAATGTGTTTCGTAATCTTTATCAAGCAATAAATATATTTGACCTTTGTTATATTTTACTATGGAAACCTTTTTATAAAAATAGTTTACTATGAATTTGTTCCATCAATTAGTTCAAAAGGTTGAAATAATTAAACATAAAAGTAATTAATGAATCAAATTTTATAATTCCTAAATCCTATTGCGTCCCACGTTACGACTTCTATATACTCCAGCTATTGCTGTAAGGCTAGGTAAAACGTGGAAAAAACCGAGCCGAGTATTTCGACCATTATTAAGTTTAATTTTAAAACAATTCAGTATATTAAATTTGTGAACAGTATTTATTTAAAACATGAACAAATAAACAAATATAGGTAATGAATATAACACAACTATAAAGAAAAAATCTCTTCCAAACTAGAACGATCTGGCAGGGTACCAAGAATACTCGCTCCATTTCCTCTTTGGATTGCTAGGGAAATTCTCTGCTTCAAATATGTTTTCGCTTTTATGTCTCCCGTTTCTAGTGATAATTTAGACCCTATTGTCTCGATA
>JAFFZR010002143.1:0-17165 GCA_018397195.1 Lethrus apterus
AATTAATTTTTTTATAGATGTATTATGTTCACAATAAACTTTTCACGTGTAAGTGTTATTTGATTTTTGAAAAATTAGATTACTTAACACTATTATTATTAAATATTATTGATACGGATAATTTAAAATACATAAATTTGAAATGTATATAAATTGAATCGAAGCAAGCTTTGATATTTTAATATTCTTCAAAACATGCAGATGGAGCCATTAAGGTTTATAGCATTTGTTAGAAAGAGTCCATTCTATCCAGTAGGTTATATTATCTATGATTAACCTCATGTTGACGTGGACCAATGATATTTTAAAACCAAGATCACATGCACCAATCAGAACAATCTTATATGTACTGAAAAGATTGCATGGTGCTTTTCTTGCCGCTACGTCATAGGTTTTTGATTTAGTAACCATGACAACTTTAAAAATATGTACATTAAATGTCATTTTGACAAACGTCAATGTTATAATTCATTCGGTTAATTCTCCAGCCAAAAATCATTCGTACTCAACTCTTGTCTGGCAAGATTTTCATTTATTCGCAATGATTGCTAAAGGCAATTAAACTCGACCAATTTCTTTGGAAATTTATCAAATTGGCCTCGTTTAATTGTCAAGCAACCACTGCTCATAAATGAAAATCTTTCCAACAAAAATTGAGTACTCATGATCTTACGTTTGAAAATTCACGATGTTTTTCGTTTTATTATAAAATAGTGATAAATTTGAATGAAAATTTTACGATTTTTTAAAATTTTAATAATGTACTGAACACCCTTAAGCAAGTGTCAGGAACAACGACTACGGAGATACCCATATGTTAGCATTAGTAGGATCCACCTGTATACAAAATATCAAACCTATTCAATAAATGAATAATTCATATATAAAGTTACATTTGAATCAAATAATTTGATTCAAATGTAACTTTTTTTGGTGTCGCCGTTTCCAATCGGAATTTGTGATGAAAGACACGCCCCGCTAAAGGTCGTGCAACTTTTAGCAACAGTGTAATCATTACGTGAGTTTCGCGTCGACCAGTTCGGAAATGGAAAGTGAATACGAGCCCAATTCATCATCAACCATATGAGAGATTCGCATTTGCAATCTCGCTCCGGCTGAAGTCATTAACTTATTTAACCGGTACGTTGTAATGCCAATTGCTTGGTAGCCGCAACTTTCTCCGGTCTGGACTTTACGACAGCGCAATCGACGAATTGCAAACGATGAGTAGAGGAAAAATTACGTAAATAAAAACGCAAATTATCTTTGTGTTCGCCGCGACTATAAATTGATAAACATTTATGGAAAAAGAAAAAATAATATGACGAAACAATTTTTATGAATAAAAAAATTTTATTTTCCAATTACACTACTCCAAGGAATTAACGCACCACCAAAAAATAATTAAATTTTTAAAGTTAATTTGTGCCTTGACCATGTGTCCGATTTCAATGATTTTTTTTTATATGATAGGTTTTTTATTCAAAAATGTGAATGTACTATCGTTTTGTCAAAAAAAATATTTTTTTATGAATACAGTGTGTAACAATTGCGACGTGTTTTTTTCATAAATTTTGTAACACCCTGTGGAGTTCTACAGGTACACAAGCAAGTTAGAATTCATATCGTACTCTAGCCTTATCGTTTCGTAACGTTCTCGTTTTTGATTCACTTTATTATCTCTATTAGTACTTGAAAAACACAAGTTTATAGCATAACATGTCAAAGAAATACCCGCCAAGACCATCACAGATCCGCCCCAAAATAATGTTGTGTTGGAGAAATTGCAATGAGAATATCGTTCATTGGGACGTCTGTATACACAGAGACGTCTATCATTATTGTAAACACAAAATCGGGACTCGTCTGTAAATAACACAACACACGTTCCCATTGACCCTCTGTCCAGTTAACGTGCTTTTTGGCAGAATTTAGCCCTCCGGTGCTCTTTAGTTAAAGCTGGACCTCGAGCAGCAACTCTAGGTCTCAAATTACATGCAAAATACAGTCGCTGTCTAAGGGTTTCCCCACTAATTTGCTATAAACTAATAATAATAATAATAATGCTATAAACTTGTGTTTTTCAGGTACTAATAGAGATAATAAAGTGAATCAAAAACGAAAATGTTAAGAAACGATAAGGCTAGAGTACGATATGAATTCTAACTTGCTGGTGTACCTGTAGAACTCCACAGGGTGTTACAAAATTTATGAAAAAAACACGTAGCAATTGTTACACACTGTATTCATAAAAAAATAATTTTTTTGAGAAAACGATAGTACATTCACATTTTTGAATAAATAACCTATCATATAAAAAAAAATCATTGAAATCGGACACATGGTCTAGGCACAAATTAAGTTTAAAAATTTGGTTATTTTTTGGTGGTGCGTTAATTCCTTGGAGTAGTGTATAAGTAACGCAATGGCCACACAACTTCCTGTTTTCTTATTATTCCACATATTGACTGAAGAAGTGTCAGCCGTGAACTAATTTATTGAGCAAAAATATTGCCTCGTGTAGGTTGGCCCAGCAATATTATTATGCAATATATTGTGCAATATATTGACGTAAATATTGACCGTCTAGGGGCCGCTTTAATACGGCGAAACAGAAAAAAAGAGTTTTGTAATATCAGAAGTTATAAGCTATAAAAAGAAAAAATTATCGAAATATACCAACAAAAGTTTCAATGATAGAAAAAATAAAACCTGGAGGATATGTGAAAAGAATTATATATTTTGTAACAATTTCGGCAATTAAACTGGACGGCCTGTAAGTTTGGGGAAAAATCAAACAGCATGATAAAATAAAGAAAACGGTACGAGAAAAGAAGAAACTATCGCCAAAAAATCTTCTTTTCAATCTTAAGATTACTGACCTACTCAATAAAATGTTTAAAATCGTTGTTTACTTGACGATTTGTCAAGTTTTTTGATTTTACCAACAAAAAACTACTAAAAACATGTACCGATTTTTTAGTCGTGCTAATCTATTTCATTTTAATAGATTAATTATTAATTTAATTAATTTTTAAAAAGATTTTCTCGGCGAAACACTTTTTGTAATAATACAATAAATCAAGTGAAACCAACAATTTATTTTTGTTTTGTTTTGATTAATGGATACCATTAATATCTTTAACTGATCTTTTAAAGCATCCACCGTAAAAAACATTGTGTTTCTTTTGGTAATCGTTTTGGGAAAATATCTGGACAATAGCTCGTAGAATATCCTACGTCAGCCGCCGAGATTCTATCTCAATCCTGCCGAAGTGACAGCTGTCCTAGGGTGTTGAATTCTCAAGGGCTTCGATTCGACTTATTTATTAAACCCCTGTTTGTAAAACCAATCTGCCAGAAATACTATTGACCGAGTTGCCCTGGAGCAACATCTAATCCTAAATCTTATGAGACATTTCTGCATCTCAAGTATTCTATGTCATTTATTAGCAATTTATTTTCATCTTTGAAATATTACTATTTTTATCACAAAATTTTTTCTTTTAACGTCTTAAATCTGAAAATATAACATTTATTATTATACAATTTTATCCACTTTATTTCAGTAAAATGTGTATATTATATCATATAATATTATGAAAGTATTTTATCGTCCATCTAGTCTAAATTTGGTGTTGTATAAGAAAATGTTGGCAAAATTAATTTCCAAGTCCATTAGCGAGAGAATGTTTTGCGGGTGTTCGGAAATGTGCCTAGACGTTATGTCTGCCGTAACGTAAGATTAATAACCGAGTGTGGTATTTGTTTTTATATGCATACGGTTTTATATACGTATTAGATGTAATAATTTATATGAAATAATGGAATGAGAATAAATCGTCATCTAAGATCAAATTCTTGAAAAGATCTTTTAATTTTTGAAATTCGAACCAAAAATATATTCATAATATTTTTTATTTATTATTTTATTACTTATGTAGCATTTTGTTGGTTGGAAGATCAAGAATAAAGACACCTATTTATGATAATATAGTAACATATGAATTTGGCATTTTTCGTGGCAGCTTCAAATGAACCAGAAAAGTACCTTAGGACTCGTTCCATATCGCACACACATCGTACGCCTTTTCAGATAATTCTGTCAATCATGTTTTCAATACACGATAGACAAAGCCCTTTGTGTCTGCAAGCAACAATTGTGTTGTGTGAAATGTCATAAATACACTTAAATGTATATGTATAGAGTGTGGTGATAAATTTTATATAATTTGTACCGAAGAATTAAATTTAAATATCATTTCTAATTTAATTGATATAAAATACATGCATGAAATATTATCCTTTTAATCCTGTAATGTGCGCATGAGTTTCGATTTACAAATTGTGACTAATATTTTATGCATCTACAGACTGTAATTTTCAAAGTCCTTTAGGAAACTACCGGAAATCGTTCCCCACATTTTCCTTGTAAGAATTTTAAACGCTAGAAAAACGTCAAGTAATTTTAAGCAATTTTATTAAAATATAAATTGTTTTGGAAATAAAACGTAAGAATAAAAAAATTTATAAGTAATCAGTATTTTATATTTAATCGCCCATTATTCTCAATGCACTCTAATAATCTGCTTCTCATTGAAACAACAAGACGTTCACAGAAATCAGTTGGTCTAAAATTCTGCCATATGGCATTAACATGCTCAGTCATGCTTGTCTTACGTTTCTTTCTCGAACTCCAAATTGTTCCAAATCTTCCTAGCACCTTACCATGGAACTCCCCCCATGATCTGAATGGGATTTAAATCCGGAGACCCAAACGGTTGCGTGTAAGTGGTTTTTGTAGTAGAAAATCTGACAGAAGAACAAGCTAGAATAAGGCTAAATTTCTACCGAGAAAATTTAGTGAGGAACTGGAATTATTTTCTCCGAATATCAGCTGAGTACGACTGAACATTTAAATGCTATATTGGAGAATTTTAGACCAACTGATATCTGCGAACGTCTCATTGATTCAATGAGAAGCAGATTATCAGAGTGTATTAAAAATAATGGGTACCTACCTGCTATACAAAATATTAATTAGTGATTTACTTATAAATTGTTTTATCCTTACTTTTAATTTCTCAAACAATTAATATTTTAATAAAATTGCTTAAGATGTTTTTCTAGTGTTTAAAATTCTTGCAATGAATACCATTTCCGGTAGTCTTTACATTACAGAAACAATTAAGTATTATTGTATAAGTGTAGGAAATGTAAAAAAATATTGTTTATGTAGGCATAAATGGAATTTGAATAAATTTTCGAATTTTAAAAATTCGACACAATACATATAATGTTGTATTTACATTTTATTGCGGTTTCGGTCAAGTAAACAAACGTGCGCAATCCTTTAAACCTTTAAAGAAGATGTACTAAGACCCTAATATTATTTTCCCTATGACATTAATTTTGATTTAGGCTGTACATTACTTATTATTCATACACTCATTTTATATAATAAGAAAAGTGTTGTTAATAGCCTTGTTAATCAAGTTATCTCGTTCCAAATATAAGAAACAGAATTTATATATGGGAACGCTATCCTAATCCGCATCTTGCGACCTTCAAATGTGTTGAATTAAAGTGCAAATGATTAAATGCAGATTTTAATACTAAAGAATTCCTATCGTGTCATATTTGGCAACCATGTCGTTGTTTCGCTAAAATTGCTTTAAAAAACAAAACGAAAATATGAAATGCGTCCATGCACTTACAAAATTTATACTAGGTCATCTACTTATATTATGAAACATAAATGTTTCACGTAGCGTTATATATTGGAAAAGAGCCAAAGATTTCTAGTACATTTTGAATGCAATTCAAAGCTAAACGTATTTCACTTGTGAAAATACATTTCACTGTCTTACAAATCTTTTCAAATGTATTTATCGGAGATTATCTAGCTTGTATATAAATCTTGATATTTTGGTGTGAATTTTTGTATAAGTGAAACATACTTCTTGAACATGTTAGAAAATGTGAAAACACTTACAAGTAATTACGAACTTGATTTTGGTTTAACATTTTCAAATGGGCTTCTTATCCCAGTTCGTGTCTGCTAGTGGTATTATTCTAAGAAAGCTCCATTACGGTAAAACCTCTAGTGTAGTTCTTTTATTTTTATCATTCGCACCGGGTTCGGATTACTGGCCTACTTTGTTACTAATTTATACGACACGACTTATACATAGCCAGTGTTCTTATTTCTTTAAACTGCTTGAAATAAATACTGCATTTGTTACCGCACAAAAGCATTCGACGTAGAACTGGATAACTGATACTTGTGTTAAATATTATGGTCAGTTTTCTTGTGTAGGATAGATAGTATCTGCTGCAAATATAACTTGAAAATAAATGGTTTATATAAACAATTTATCATCAAGTTATATTTTATAGATAATATTTTTTTCATTCAATAATTTCGATGTTGTTTGTTGAAAACCCAGAAATGCAATTACAACTCATTGCGGTAGAACACACAGATTAATGTTCGAAATAAGTCGAGTAAGCCACAGTACTCGCTTCGCCTAAATAATTTAATTTCTGTTATATTATTTATTTTCGTGTAGATTTAATTTTTTTTATTTATCACTTTGTACCATAAAATGTAAAGTTAGATTAATGTCAAATTCTTGGTTGTAAAAGGCTTGTGTAATAAATATACAGAATCATTCTGAAATAAGCACAGATATTTTAACAGGTGATAGCTGACCTTAACCCAAACCCGAATCCGCAAAAAACGGCGGTCCTATCATCATTTTAAATTTTCTAAAAATGTTATTTTTTTATATGGGCATTCTAAGTACGGTCCTGTGTCCATTTCAATACGTGTCGCGTTGAAAATCAACTTCCTTTGGCGGGAATAACATAAAATGTTGCAAAAAACAACCTTTATTGATGATAATTCGACGTTATTGTCATGTTTTACTCAAAACTTAAAATATTTTTTTCTGGCACACCCTTCAACATAGGACCGTAATTTTTGGATATTTGGGGTTGGGCTATTGTCAGATATCACCTGTTAAAATATCTGTACTTATTCAGAATGACCCAGTATTTTTATTACACATTTCTTCTTCTTCGTACACACTCCTTATATCCTTTCAGGCGTCGGATTATTACACATATATTTTATTAGTTGTCTTTTATTAGTTGTCTTTTATTAGTTGCATGCTCAGGAATAAAAAGATAAGTATAATAAAATATAAACAGTTAAATTCATCGGTTCATAAAAGCAGTAACAAAACTCAAAATATTTCTGATACAATTATAGTTTGAAAAAACGCTGTTGTACCTTGGATTAACTAACATAGAGTACAACTCAGCGAAAGAGCAATGACTTCATATTGTGCTTTCATATCTCCAAGAAATTAACGCACCAACGAGATATAAATTTTGAAATTATCAGTCAAATCTTATCATTTACCTATTTGTTTATTTGTTTATTTAAACCAAAACAAATTTAGAAAATGAAATAGCAATAAAAGTTGCGTAATAAATATAAGAATGTAATAACGTGTTTAGTTTAAATGCTGGAATGGTTTATAACAACTGTAAGTCGGTCGTCGCCGCAACCCAAAGACCACACTCTGTAATTGAGTTCGACCTGCTGAGGTGGCAAAACAGAAAGAGTTAAATAAAATAAAAATAAAATAATTAAAAATAAAAATGACAGCTTTGAAAATTTAAATTATTGTTGACAAACCTTCTTTGCGAACTTACGTAACTCTAACCAAAAAAATTACTACTCACATACTACATTCATACTGTTCTGCATTCAGCATATAACTTAAACCCAAATTATTGGTAGAATTTATTTAAATAAATAAATAATGTACATAAAATATAAAGAATACTACGATAATTAATAAAGACAAAGAAGATAAACTGGTGAACATCACACATCGGACTAAAATGGAGATCAGAAACTCTCTCAAAAATCTAATATTTCATACGACGTCTGCAAGCAATTTCTGTACATAAATAAGAGCTATTCAGACAATTAACATTTCAGTTATTAACTGAAATTTCACAGTAATAATAATCCACGTTATTTCAAAGTTAATATATTTTTATCATGTTCGTGTGGCATGAATATAGGATTGCCATTTTTGCGGATTTATATTTGTGCGAAAGTTAACTCACATCGATTTTTATATCTGATCCAGCCTGCAGTTAGAAAAATCAAGGATACGAATGAAATGTTATTTGATGATATTATACAAGTTCATGTCCTACAGGTAAAACAATGGATGCATTCTAAGTAGAATTTATTGTAGTAGTTCACTGATTTAAAAGGAGAAGGTTAAACTGTAAATTTGCCACTGTAAATGTATAAACACATTCATGTTGGATGTAGTCGATATTATTTAAATTACTTGCATATTTAACTGTTCAGTTCTCTTTACAAGGTTAACAATTTATTTTTATTTTTTCTTATTGCATTTATTATAAATGCATATAATATATATGTTACGGTAAAAATAATAAGTGCGGTAATTATGAATAATATCCGGTAACTACTTATATTTCCCAACTCATTCGGTAAATATAATAAATTTTGGATAATCGGACTGGGCGGAAGAAATAGAATGAAAAAAGAACTTCAAAATAAATATAAGGATATTACATTTGAGTCGATGATTTACCTTCAATTATGCGAACCATGCAGAAAAATTAGGGTTCCTAAGAAAGGTTTAGTTGTTCGACCTATAATTTCCAACGAAATGAACTCAAGATGTCAGATAGATTTAATTGACATGCAAACGCAAGAAGATAAGGGGTATAAATTCATACTCGTTTATTAAGATCACTTAACCAAATCCGTTCTTTAAATACTAAACGAGCCGAAGAGTTCGCAAGCGTTTTACTAGATGTCTTTACAGCATTCAGTGCCCCAGTATATTACAGAGTGAAAATGAGCGGGAGTTTGCTAACAGGGTAATACTGAAATCTGTGCATTGTGGAATTAATTCAAAATTGTCCACGAAAACCCTCGCCACAACCAGTCTCAAGGTTCTGTCGAGCGAGCTAATCCGGACATTGAAAACAACACTTGGCTAGAAACCAATAACACATAGCACTGGGTCGATTCACTACGATCACTACAGTCAATGAAAAATCGTGCATATCATGAGAGAATTAAGACCACGCACTACGAAGATATGTTTGGCACAAAACTAAAAGTAGGTTTGAAAACGTGTTCTCTTCCTACTGAATCGGTAGAAAGTCTACAGACGGAAGAACAACTTGAAGTTTTAGTTACAAAGTGAAAATTACAAAACAAGCAAACAGCTCATTTACATGAAGATCAAGCAAGAGATATTTGAAGAACTTAATAATGACAAAAATTTCTGAAGATAAATTTCCAATCAAAAAATTGGGGAATACCGTACGTTTATGCCTTCCCGACGTATATCGGTCCAGAAGTGATGCAACAAATATTTCAGCAGTTATGAAAACCATAATTATCATAATTAACATATGGACAACTAATGGTCATTATACAATCAATTAACTGTATGCAGTGAGAAATTTTTGAATTTAGAAGATGTACCTAATGTGCACGAAAAGCATCGCTGTCTGGTGGACAAGGATATTAACGGTGTAACGGTGTAACTGTAAAGGTAAATGCACATCTAATATTTGTAAATGTAAAAAATCAAAAATTTTGTGCAATTCTAAATGTAATTGTAGCTTGACATGCAACTTTCTAAGAAACATTTCAAAACGTTGCTTATCAACAAAATGAAAAGACAAATTATTAAAATAACGCCGGAAGAATTACTAAACAAATAATTTGACATAAGAAGGATGGTAGGTTCTAATTATGAAAAATTATGGTCAAAGGAAAGGGCCTACAAAGGGGTATAAAAAGGGCACTGCGGCTAGACGACACCAGAATACGTGGTATTGAGTGAGACAGGTCAAGAGAGGTTGGTGGTAGAGACGGGAAGGAGAGCAGTAAAGTATGAAATGGAAATGAGGGAAAGGAAGAGGACGAACTGGACTAGGATGGTGCTGGAAGAGGTAGTAAAAAGGGGTCGGAAGAAAGAGAAGTTGTCAAGCTGGGAGGGAGATAAAGTGGATATGTACGAAAAAGCAGGTTGTGGAATTGTATATATTTAGCCATATTAAATTTATTATTCTGTAATGAATTGTTTGTTACAGATCTATGTTATTTATGTAGTAACGATTAACGTAGGACAAAATCGTAGTTTCTTTTTTTAAATTCATAATAAAATTATGTTTACCGCTTGCTATACTCGTTTTATTTAATTTGTTTTTTGAGATATTTGGTAATTGTTTGGTGCTACAAACAGAATTCATATATCCTGAATCACAATAATAAATTTTTGTGCAATATTGATTATTTTAGGATACTTTTAAACTGAACAATATTTTTTACATTTATAAACAGCTTAAAGATAATATAATAATATTATGTCGGGGAACATTGATGTAACACAAATTTTAGAATACATGAATTTTAAACAGATCCTTTTTAAATACGGTCAACCCTTCCATTCATTTTAAACTCGACGTGCGTTTTATTGGTACGACATTTCTATTGACCATGTTTGTACGCCACTTCGCTTCTACCATCCTGATTTCAAATCATAAAATCGCATATAACTATTCTAAAACACGAAACAGTTACACAGTTTTATATTTTTAGAAAGCCCTTAGTGTTTTAATAGTGTCATATAAGTTGTAACACCTCTTGTAGTTTT
This sequence comes from Lethrus apterus, assembly GCA_018397195.1. Classification (NCBI taxonomy): domain Eukaryota; kingdom Metazoa; phylum Arthropoda; class Insecta; order Coleoptera; family Geotrupidae; genus Lethrus; species Lethrus apterus. The sequence continues at coordinate 10,737 of JAFFZR010002143.1, forward strand.
TTTAGTTTTTGTTAGATGGAGCGGTAAGGCTTAGTATAGCGTTTAAAGACATCAAACTCTCGACACGCAGTATTGTTTTTCTGTTGTCGTTGAGAATACGTTCAAGACGAAACTCGTCTTTGCTTTTCGGCTTAAAGTAAATTTGCTCTGTGTTCTTCCGAGTGGTTTTACCAGAAGCTGTTGAATATCAATCAAAAGGTACGTTGATTATTTAAATCTATTTTTAGTTAGCTATCAATCGCCATAATATAATTCACCATTGGAATTGTGGTTATGTGTGATTCTCTTCCAAACTTCTTTACTTTACCGTTGGGGCTGGTAGTAACAAAGTGTTACAACCAACCCCAACATATTTTCGATTATTATATTACTTTTATTAGTTACATAATAGGTGTTCTATTTGTAGATGAGAACTTATGAAAGGAAAATAAATAGAGGAACTGTCTCCTCCGATGTGATGAAAAAGGCAGTTTTGTTGGTCACCGACGAAAACAGGCCCATTAGAGCAGTAGCAAAAGAGTTAGATATTTGTCATGTTACACTTTTTCGCTATGTAAGAAAGAAAAGACAAACTGGAAGAGATCCCGATAGAACTGGCTATATTCCTAACAGGCAAATTTTCAACGATGATCAAGAGGCAATTTTATGTGACTACTTAAAGAAATGTGCAAGTATTTACTTTGGACTGACGCCAGCTGATGTTCGGAAGCTGGCTTACGATTGTGCAGTTCACCACAAAAAGTTCCTGCAACGTGGACCACGAACGAGCCGGGCCACATCTTTTAATAAGACAAATGTCAAGAATTTTTTTGATAAGTTGGAGGCTGTTTTGAAAAAATATAACTTAAGACCATCATAAATCTGGAACATGGATGAAACCGGCGTGACCACAGTCCAGAAGCCTAGAAAGATTGTCGCAACCCAAGTAGTCAAGCAGATTGGAGCATTAACATCTGGGGAGCGTGGTACTTTGGCCACTCTTGCCGCCTGCGTTAATGCAACGAGAAATTCAATTCCGTGCATGTATATTTTCCCCAGAAAGTTTTACAAGGAACATTTTGTACGAGATGGTCCCATAGATTGTATCGGCACTGTAAACCCTTCCGGGTGGATGACTGCAACCGATTTTCGAATTTTTATGCAACATTTCTTCAAATCTGTAAGGTCCACCCCTTCATCTCCAGCACTTCTCCTTCTTGACAATCACCAGTCTCACCTTACCATTGAGATGATATCATTAGCGAAAGAGAATAATGTTATCATGTTGTCATTCCCACCCCATTGCTCGCACCTCCTCCAGCCTCTGGATGTCGGTGTATATGGGCTATTCAAGACCTATTTAGCTACATATCAAGATGCATGGATGCATAATAATCTTGGAAAAGTGATGACGATCTACGACTTACCATCAATCGTGAAGAAAGCACTCCCTTTGGCAACAACCCCAAATAATATCATGAAAGTTTCTCAAAAAGCGGAATTTACCCTTACAATAGAGAAATCTTTCAAGATTTGTGACAGATCGTCCAAAGCCTGAGACTCCCGAAAGTGCCATAAATGCCGATTAGCCATCACTAGACATTAATCCTGAAATTGCTGGACCTTCGAGTTGCCACGAGATTGCGAGACCCATACAAGTTGAAGTTGCTGAACCCTTGTCTAGGCCAGGATCCAGTTCTGAATTCTCACCTGAAAGCACCGAAAAGAAAACAAACGACTAGAGGGCGTAAAGGCCGTGTGACTGCAATATTAACAGACACTCTCGAAATGAATGCATTGAAGGAAGAACAAAAAAAAGAGAACAGTTGTAAACAAAGAAAAGAAGAAACAAGTGACCAAACAAATATTCAATGATGAAAGCGACAGTGACAAAAATGAAGAAGAAGACGAGGAGGAAACATTGTGCCTCATGTGTTGTGAATCCTATTCAAGTAGTTTGCCTGGGGAGCAATGGGTGCAATGTCTGCGATGTAAATTATGGGCCCATGTTAGCTCTGTTAAAAATAAAAAAATGTTCTTATGCAGAAATTGCGACTCGGACGATAGTTTGTCAAATTGAAAAATTTTCTTTAATTTTTTTTGTCAAAGAATTTCCAGATTGGGACTTAGATTAGAACTCTTAATGGTATCAAACAATAGTTTTGTTGATAAATTATATTAAAAAACCTACCTATTCATGTTAATTATTTCAATAATCAGCTGTTATATCTTACCCCAATGGCTGTTCCTTTTTGCCCCAACGTTGAGGTTGAAAGTAACATGTCACTGCACATATACATATATTTTTTTTGTTACTATGCTTAACAAATCATAACAAATAAGTACTTCCAAAGTAGCTTGAATGTCTGATCTATCGTTTAATCAACATGGATATCCAAAATTGGGCGAGAATTAAAAAACAAAAATTAAAAACAAAGAAATGTTACTTTCATCCCCGGTCTCCCCTACATAATGAAAAATCTGAGTTAAGTGGCAAGTAATATAATAGAGTCATGAATGTCTTTAATTTTTTGTATACATGGTTAATATGTATGTACTTAAGAGGTTCAAATTCGACCCTCATTATAGAAATCTCCGTTATTTGCAGATACGTACAGCTTTAAATTCGCCATTTGTGTATATTCGCTTTATGTAGGTATATTTGTTATAATAATAATACAATTTCTAAACATAGCTTCTATTTAATACGAGTAAAGTTAAAATATTTGTAGCTTAAATAATTCTGGGCTATTTATTTATTAATTTTTAGTACATGGGTAATTTTACCCTGTTAACGTTATAATTCATAGGTATTAAATGAATATATAAATCATACGAAACGAATATATTCATTTTAGTTTAGGGGAAGCACAATTAGCTGTTTAAGCTACGCGATGGATTATATTATTTTAAATATGGAGATTATTTAAAATATTCGTCTGCAGTGAGGACTTACAAAGCAATAACTTAAATTAAAATCTACATTATCTGATTGTCAAAATTTTAATCATACGGCTGCATATAAAATGTTGACATATACCACAACAGAAAATAATTTTGAAAATAACATCGTAAAGAAATATCAATTTTTATTCCTTACTATTCAATTAATTTGTATGTAAATTTAATATTTCATTATCGTAACCTAAAATATGCCAGCAATTATATTATAATTAAAAAGATCATTTGACACTTAATAGGATGTAATGTAAATAATTACTAATTTACCATGACATAAACACTTTCTCTTCAATTTATAACACAGTAAAATTATAAATTGCAAAATACTATACAAAACACGTTAATTATTGCATTTTATTTTTATTTTTTCACACATTAAATGATCAAGATATAAGTAAATGCCTAGTAATCCAAGGTTCAGTTTAACTTGCAAGTATCTTGCATATGCACTTTTATAACCTATCTCTTTGGATCACGAGCAATATGTTGGGTGTTTTGTTTTTAATTCTTTATTTTAATTTTATTGATTCTGCGAAGTTTGTGCCAGCAAAAGAACAGGTAATACGATTCATGTATTTTGCTTTCGTGTTTCATTAAAAAAAAAATAATACGACTTTCCAAGGATTTTTTAGTTATAGAATTTATTCTGTAACAAAATGGTTATTATATAAATATTAAATATAAGTGTGTATATTTTTATTAATATTTGGTTCCGTATTTTATAATATTCTTTATATCTTTTAAACGCATTTTCAAAACGCATAAACAATATTTATTTGATTTTAACAATACGCTATTCTAAATTCGAAACTACAAGACGAAATTTTTGAAAACGTTTATACAACGTTCGTAAATTCGGAGGAGTAAATTAAAATTCTCATTTAAAAAATTCGCTCACTGATTGGTTACTTGCGAGACACGTATACACAGTGTAAATTGCCGTATTCGCAACCAGATTTCCGGTATTTAATGTGTAGCAAGGTGATTAATCACTTCAATTTGAATGGATTCAAATCTGGGGACAAGTACTGTGGTTTCACCGCCAAGGAAAAGCCCTTGTTTGGAACATTTATCAATAAACTTAGTTCAAACAAAATTTTAGTTTCTCCAAATTATTTGATTGGTAAATGGTAGTAAATAGTTATTAATAAACAAAAAAAAATATATTTACAAATTCAAAATTTATTACATTTTCTCCTTTAAAATTACAGATATTCAAAAAAATAGTGTGTTATATTAATTTTAATAATGAAAGATCGAAGAAATACACAAAATCTAACAGATAATTGCACGAAATCGCATCAAACAATAACTGAACAAAAGTCGAATTGGACGTCTAAATAATACCATCAGTGTTGGTCAACTAACTAAAAGTTCTGAAATTGCTCCAGTGTAATTCTGGTTTACTCCTCCGAATTTATGAACATAGTACAAAAAAACTGACAAATTAATTTATTTATTTATTACGATACACAAATAAACTTACCGAAAATATTTAGATAAATGTTTATGCATATTCGAGTTAAGGTTTTAGTGTGTCTTTAACAAAAAATATAAGACAATATAAAAAAATGTGTTTGGAAGTAATAAATATTAAACCTATGTAATTTTGGATTACGGAACGAACCCAAATCCTATAAATTTTTTTTTATTTTGTGTGATGATATAAATTATATCGAATTTTTTATTTTGAACTTTGACTATGAAGCAAACCCAATCCAACAACCACCAACTGAATTATTACGTTTCACCGAAATTTATAGAATGAATTCGAGAAGAACTGCGTAAGAAAGCTATTTGAATCGCGCTTTGAAAATCTGAATTAGAGTAATTTATCATAAAGGAATAATTATTATAGAATGTCTTATAAAACCCTAATGCGTCCAAAAAATGTATTTCATATAATTTAGCTACATTGTACGGCTAGCAAAATCGGCCATTATTAAAATCATTATTAAAATAATCTATTATAAATTAATTAAACCGAAAGTAAATTATAAAAGTAAAATATCTCTATGTATTTTTTAATTATATGTATATACAGGATTAGTCAAAAGTATGGAATCGACGGTTTATTTCCGTAAATATGAACTTTATAACAAAATGTCTTTAATAGAAGTTTTTTTACTAATTATTCTCCATTTCTTAACCTACTCCTTGTTTTTTGTATGTCAACGCATTTCCATGGAAATTTTGTTTTTGTTTTTTTTTTTTTAATGGCAACCAAGTGATATTTTTGCTGATTTTAATTCCTCTTTTTTTTTTCTTGAAATGACTTGATATTTTTTTCATATGCTTTAATAACAAAATTTTAAAGAAAATGCTCAAAATACTTTATTCACTCAAATAATATTTGGGTTGACAATAACTTAATCTATCACAAAAATTACGCAATAATTTTGCAGCCAATTAGGTGGTATTTCTTCATTTTCATACCTGATTCTTGCTTCCAGGTCTTGCAAATTTTCTGGTTTCTCTTTTTAAATTTTACTTTTAAATGACCTCAGAAAGAAAAAATCTAGGGGATTCAGAAACAGGCGAACATCAACTCCATAATGTGGTGGAGCGCCGTCTTGTTGAAACCAAACATTGCGGTTTGGCATTCCTTGTCGATCTTCATCCGGAAATAAAAGTGTAATGTCAGGTACAATGTGATCACGCAATACGATAGGACGTCGGGGATTTATTGAATCTGCTAAGTTGCCTGATTTGAGTCCCTAGATTTTTCCTCTGGGGTCATTTAAAAAATAAAATTTACAAAGAGAAATCAGAAAATTGCAAGACCTGGAAGCAAGAATCAGGCATGAAATTGAAGAAAACCCACTTAACTGCAAAATTCATTGAATAATTTTTGTGATGGAAAAAAAAACAGATAAGTATTCTATCAACCAAGAATTTGACACTAGTGATGGATTAGGTTATTGCCAAGCTGAAGGGGGTTTGAACATTTAATTTGAGTTAAATATTATTTTTATTTATTTTTATTTATTTATTATATTGTGAACATTTTCTCTAAAATTTTGCTATTAAAGCATATAAAAAAAATATCAAGTCATTTCAAGAAAAAAAGAGGAATAAAAATCAGCAAAAAAATCACTTGGTTGAGATTAAAAAAAAAACAAAAAAAGTTTCCATGGAAACGTGTACAAAAACAATGAGTAGGCTAAGAAATAATTAGTAAAAAAACTTCTATTAAAGACATTTTGTTATAAAATTCATATTTACGGAAATAAACCGCCCATTCCATACTTTTGACTAATCCTGTATATATAGTCGAATCCCCTTCTACCCTAATGGGTGTAGGGGTATTATATGTACAATCATTGACAGAGTAAATGTCGTACCAATAAAACGCACGTCGAGTTTAAAAAGAACAGAAGGGTCGACCGTATTTAAAAAGGATCTGTTTAAAATTCATTTATTCTAAAATTTGTGTTACTCCAATGTTCCCCGACATAATATTATCTTTAAGCTATTTATAAATGTAAA
>JAFFZR010002144.1:0-17016 GCA_018397195.1 Lethrus apterus
CAAGCAAGCATTAGTCGCTCACAATACCTGTACTGACGACGAGTATCAACTCAGAAACCAACGTTGGTCTGCGGATGTAAGTGACTATGCAAGTCGAGCTCTTGTTTCAAATAAAATATTTTTCGTTGATATATGAAATACGCGTGTTGGAGTAGACTTTGCGGCGCTCGTACTCCGAAACTATTGATTTCACAAAAAAAAGGTCGATACATAAATTATAGGAAATGTTCTCTAGTTTAATTTATTACATAATTATTTTCACCGTAAAGTGAGTCGGAAAGGAAATATTGTCGAAGAACTGTTTTGGAGCGCCATTTTTCCAATATGGCGGCTACTTCCGGAAAAAAAAGAGGTGGCAAAGTAAAAATTTGGAAAGAGCACGTCAAAATCTATAAATATACCAATTTTCAAAACTACCCTAAAACTTCACAGGTAAAACTTCCAGCTGATTGGACTACTAATCGTTGGCAACGTTTATATTTTTGCTACACCGCACTGAATACTTTATTGAGTAACTCTCATTACTTTAAGCATCTTCGATTCCATTGTCACTTACCTATAGTTTATGAATTAAATGTCAATTTTTTTCGGATTTTCTCAAATTTATCGTTGCTTTTCGTCTTCGCCCTCCAGTACACTTTTAAAAGTGTAATGGAGTGCCAAACACTCATCCAGCTCTTATTCTTTAATATTCTAAGACATAATTTCTGACTAACGTTATAATTTTCCATTTTCCATCTTCTTACTAAATTCTTATCATCATTATTCTTTTGCTGCTTTTGTACAATTTTTGATCTCCTCTGATCCTTAAAGTTCGTATATGAATCTGTATATTTGCTTTACAGGTATTGTTTCCAGAGAATCTTTTTTCTCTTTACATTAGCACGTATTTCATTCGACGTTCTTCGCACAAACTTTGTATGTATATTTCCTCAAAGTAACTTCTTCGCCATCTTCTGTTTGTAATTCATTTTAATTAATGACACAAAATTTTGTAATCTTCTTCAATTTCTATTTGTGATCTTTTTCACAAATTCTCCAATGTTGATTCATCGCCTCTTACTCACACTCTACAACTAAAGCCTCCAGATGTATTTTTCTTTTCTTTTGTTTTAATTCGACCGCTGCTGTACCAAACTCTAACACTCTCTTTCATGTCAAAAATCCAATTCCCTTTCGTTTAGGTAACTTTTAAAATAATTAGCTTTGCCCTTTGCCCTTTGCCCAGATACCAATGTTTGATTTGCACCCGCCTATGTTTTCTTTTTTTCTCTCTTCATCTCCCTGTGTGTGTATTTTTATTATGTTAGAAATCGTAGTCCTTTTCTTTGCCAAGTCATCGCAGATTTGGGTTTTGAGCAGAAGCTGCTGCTGGTCATGTACAGAAAACATAAATTGAATCTCTTTTTGTTCGCCATTTCATTTCCCTTTTTTGCATAGATTTCATATTTATGTAGTGTGTTACGTGCGATTGTGAAATTTGAATTTATATTTTTGTTTTCGGTGTATGTTGTACATTTTGGCGAGCAACGCGCGCCGCCGCGCCGTACGCGTAATATATCATTAGTATTCGATTGTTGGAAAACATTGAAAATTTTATTAATAATAAAAGATAAATATCACGGATTAAAATGACAAGTGATCCATAAAACTGATGGAAACGTGTTACGGCAAATTTTATTTTTCCGCTTTATAGATATTGAAATATTCATAAAATTATACATACGTGACCGTCCGATGCTGTTTTTCCCAGATTAATAAATATATTTAAAGTTTAACTGATATTACATGGAATATTTATTGGGTGTTTTACGATGTTTGTTTATGTATGAAAAATAAGTGTAAAATTACTACGAAGATTAGAAAATAATAGAACAGAAAGGAAACAGCAATCAAATTTTGCATACATAACTGCCACCATAAATATTGAGAATGCAGGTTAAAAGAATTAAAATTCATAATGTAAAATCACTGTTAATTAATACTGTAATTTGTAGTTATTTTTTGCTGTGTATCATATGAATGTTATATGTCACATAAAATATTTTATTATTGTTAAAATAGGTCTCGAGTTATGATTTTTTTCGGATATGTAAAGAAACGGGTTAAGATAAAATTCTACAGTTTAATCCATTGTTGCTATTTAAATTTATTATAATCTGATGTCCTTATTCATTTTGAGTTTTTTTGTCAAAATTCCGATATCTGTTCCAAAACATAGAAAATGATTTTTGTGTTTGAAAAAATATAACTTTTCAGAAACATTTCAACCATTCCAACCTTGCATTATCAAACACCAGAAAAACTCTTTTCTGATCCATAGCACGAAGTTAATTTCTTATAAAGTTCTAACTTACTATATTTGTACTTTTTTTTTCGCGTAGATATTTTTTTCTTTTTTCATTATTTAAATATTCTCATTTTAAATCGGTAATTTAAACTTTTAGTAAAATTAAGGAAACAAGAAACGCCCTTAAAAGTAAATTATTAAAGTTCTGTGTTTAAAATAAACAAAATTATTATTATGTTTCAGTATGTTTTCAAATTTCTTGTAATAATGTAAAACAGAAACTGATACTGACAGAATTTTATCTCCACTTCAACAAACATTACTAACTTAAAAATACACTGACTAACTAAACTGATCATTATTTCATTTTAAATCCGCATGCAAAAATTCAAATCAATACGTTAAATGTCCTGGTAAGTCGACCTTTTTTATCAGTCGGTATATAAAAAGAGTATATGTTTGTGCTTAAACCTCAGAATATTCCCCTTAAAAATTCACAACTGCATTTCATTTTTCATACAGCTATGACATCATTTTTTATGGTAACTATATAATTTTTTAATGTAGTTGATGTATTTTAAATTATAATAAACGTTGATATAAAATTTAAATAAATACTTTAACAACATTTTCAAATAAAACGCCCCTAAGCAGGTTGTATAAATTTAGTCCGTTGTATGAATACCTCAATGATTAAAAATGGTATTTCCAGGGGAAAAACCATTATGGAAAGACGTAAAGATGAAATTATAAATTTTCATAAACGCCGCTAGCGTATATTTGTCGTTAGAGAATCTTAGGGTTTTTGTTTCGTTCATTTTGCTTTTATTCATGAACATTTGTAAAAACATCTTGCATAAATACTTGGTTTCCACGAGCCTTTGTTGTGCTCCATAACGCCAAGTCTTTTGTTAAGGAGTACGAAATACTTTCGAGCGAATTCTGAGATTTGAATTTAATAATAAACTTTATTTCATTCCGCGAGGAGCGTCGTGATCCATTTTTTGCTGCCAGCTGTGAGAGTGACGGACGGGCAGCTACAATAAAAAGTTTTAACGTCGGACGATAGTGAAGTGGCACTGAAGATTTTACTACGGCAAATTTCAAATGTACAATTTCGCGCTGTAAAAATAAAAAGCTTACGTAATAAAAGTCAACGAGGCTATAAAAATATTAAGATAAATTGTTTTCCATCATAATCCGAGCAAGAAAATAAAAAAAAAACTGCTTGCGATTTACGTTTTGAATTGCGAATAAGGAAATGAGGCAATAAAAAAATACCTATTAAACAAATTATATTTTTCTCGGATTAATTTTAATCCTACTTACTAAAGAATCGATATCGATTGGAAATGTTTATAATGTAAGGGATTACAGTTTTCACTCTGTCATATTAATACAATTTTAATGAATGTTTCACACTTATTTATGCCTTTCTTTGTATACAGTCCGAGTGTAAAGTATGGAATAAAATTCGTTAAATTTTTATCCCTAATTGTTGGCAATTTTCCTCGGATAGGTCAATTGTTATTTTTGAATCCTCATCTTTTGGCATGAATTATACCTTTCTACCCCAGCCAGTGGCGGCGTAACGGGGGACAACTCGAAAAATGTAAATCGCAACGGGGGTCAAATGTTATATTTTCGAAAAGATCGTTTCATCCTCTATCTAACAGTTAAACAATTTTTTAAATCAGTCCATTAAAACAAGAAATAAATAGGATGTCATTTTTCAATTTTTAAAAATTCACATCACTGACGTCTGACTTATTCCGTTGTCCAGAGCTAATTCTCGGGATGTTCGATGTGGATTTTCTTGTAGGGCGGGTAGCGTATCAAGGAGGATCTTCGGGCGTCCAGTCCTGGGCCGATCCCTAATATTCCCTTCTTCCCCGAACTTGGTTTCTATTTTGCTAACTGCTGATTGGGTGTTATTTTTATCAGGAACGGCGTTTATCACCACAACCGAGCATAATTACGATTTCAATCATTTCTTTTTCAGTTAAACGTTTTCTTTTTTTAAAACTTAGAATTTAATAAATCAAACGCCATAAGGCAGTTCGTTCAAAATTTGACTCACCAAACTGATTAACCACAATACAACTAAGCGACAGACGATATAGCGATAAGCAAAAGCACAAACCGAAAAAAGCCAAGAGATTAAAAGTCATGGAATATTGAAAGCTATTTTTTTCTTTTTTTAATCGACCGATTTAAAAAACTGTTTCACTGCTAGATAGAGGATGAAACGATCTTCCCGAAAATGTAACATCTGACCCCCGTTGCCAATTAAATTTTTCGATTTGCCCCCCGTTACGCCGCCACTGGTTGGGATAGAAAGGTATAATTTATGCTAAAAGATGGGGATTTAAAAATAAAACTTGACCTGTCACAAGTAGGGACAAGTAGGGATAAAAATTTCACGAATTTTATTCCTTACTTTGCACTCGCACTGTATACAAACACCTTAATATACAAAGGTTTTTTGCCTCGCATTTTAATTTTTAATTTTGGAGCGAACCCAGCCTACACATTTAAACTTTTCGAGAGACCGTATAATATTTTACATATAAGTCTATCACTCCTTTCAGATATTTTGGCAAGTTTCCAAATACTAGGAATACAGGAAACTGGTAGGGCTTTGGACAGAACACTGTCGATTGAATAAGCACTTACACCTATACGTTAGGCGTCGTAACCCCATCTGCCGCGGTTGCCTTGAAGAAGATGAAACGTCGGAACACGTGTTATATCACTGCCCGGCGCTCGCATCGATAAGAAGATCCATACTGGGGGACTTCTGGCCGAGTACGGCCAGGTAAGGTTCTCAAGCTGATCGACATTGTCGGCTGGTAAAATGGGCCGATCTTAGAGGCCTAATTGCTAGTGTGGCCTTAGGACAACACACCCTCCAAATCTTCTTGCAACCTTTCTTTTATTCTTATTTCTTTCCGAATTATGGCATTTCTACCAAAATCCTTCCTTCTTTTATGTACCTACACCGTATTTCGTTCCAATTCTACATTCCTATATTCTTCTCATTTCACACTGCCATTTTCTCACGTTGTTTCAACTTTCTTTTTCCAACTGCATCTCAATATACCTCCACGTCTGTGCATTTTTTGCATCCAACCTCATCTTCTTTAATGTTATCAGCTTCACCCCCTTTTTTCACTTCTTAAATTTCCACTCTACAGGACAACAGCGCCCTTTCAATCTTCTCTACACTGAGCAATTATTATTATCATTAAACAATTTTTAGCTACAATTTCAACACCCTTGATTCTTTCACTTTGGCTTTTCAAAAACCTTCCAACCTGCCAATGCTGCATAATTCACAAAACCTAGCGACTACATTTTCTCTTTCCCTGCTACCACGTCTTCTCAAGTTGCCTTGTTTGATCAAAAAGTGCAAATTTCGCAAGAGATTCAGAAAATTCACAAAAATTGATGATAATCATTAATTACACAGTTCGTTATATTTTTAAATTGAATTAACCTTTAAACATGGTCATTCATTAGTCCAAATGACCATGTTTTCGAATATACATCACTGTAATGTCTACGAAAAAAAGAGGATGAAACAGAATCCACATTTTATTGTTGGCTTGTGTATTTATTGCCGCTAATGTCGATCGTATATTCGAAAGTTAACGTTAACGATTGCAGTAGAGTTAGGTAACAAGTGATGTGCAGGGCATAAAATATGTCCGTGATTTATAACCGAGGTCAACACTTAATTTTACTAATACCCCAGCATCGGCCACACATAAACGTCGATAGGGTACGCCGCGCGCCGGGGATTTCCATATTAACGTTCGTCTAAAATTTGAAACGAATCCGTCGTAAATAAATAAATGTTTTTCGCCTATTTTGCCAATAGCGAGTGAGCGATTCATTTCTGTCAACGTAAAACCCGCCGAGGGCGATACTTTACCTGAGCGCATTTATTATTCAACGAATTACCTTGCATCGGCCGCGTTAAATATGGACGGCGCTGCGTGCGATGAATACCGATGCATTTAATAGACTCATGTCCTGTAAATAATAAATGCAATTGCTGGGGAAAAGCGGTGGTGTTTCCGCCCAGTTATCGACGAGATGCGGTGGGCAATAGCTCTTTCCGCACCCTCTTGCCATCGCAGAAAAAATATTTGCATTTTATGTGCAAACGGACGATGGAAGTGGTGACTCCTACGCTTATATCAACTTTCGATTTTGTTCAGATAAATTCATTGTGAAAGAGTCATAAATATAATTCAATTTTGCAGAAACAAAAAATAACTCAATGAATGTAACAAAAATATAATAACTAATTTAATACTCCAGTGTTGTAGTGATTCAACAAATTTTGTGAACTTAATTTCAATCAATTCAAAAGTTTAATAAGGACTTTCGCCACTTTAAATAACAACATATTAAAAATCCTGAAGTGTATTTACCTGTCCTGTTGAAGCCAAAATCGGATCTCATTCCATTGTAAATCTTTTCGTCTTTTATACACATTTAAACTTCGGCAAAAACACCCCAAGCGAATATGATCCTTTTGAGTTTTCAAATAATATAAAATTCCCTAAGAAATATTGCTAACTTAAATGTTTTTTTGCTTCAAAAACAAATTTACAATTATAACTTTCAAAATATACACTATTTGATCCTACCCCCGATAATTAACCCTAATCCAACTGAAAACACCCCATACTGCAAAATCCTTACATAAAAAACCAAATTTAAAAATTCAACATATTTATACTAAATGAAATTCCAGGTGCACGAAACGAAACTGAACTCCGTCCCCCTGGGTATGGCTACCATCCTGGACCATAAGTCGTTCTGGAGAAACCGAAAAAAGAAAATTCCGGAGAATTTTGGGGTTACGTCGACCATGTTAACGAAATTTCTTTTCCCGGATTCTAAAGGTAGTAATTCATGACCTTATGAGCCTCAAAATCCATTTCTTGGTATTCCTGATGACCGGATCAAAAAATAACCCCTTACAAAGAATGATCGGAGCCCTTGGTACCAAACTCCGGGACTTAAATTTTGATAAATTAATTTTATACACAAATACCAAGTCTAATTATTTATAGGATTCTACATCGAAGACTACATAGTCTTTTTACAATTTATTTACATTTTCTTTGTATCGGCCTGTCCGATAACACAGCAATATGTTTTTTTTTTAACATTGCTGTTAGGATTGAATATTGGTAACAAAAAAATAACGCCTTTACATTTAGAAACATAAATTTGTTCTAATTTCCGCTTACACCGGAAGAGATATTAAAATAGTTTTTTAACGAAAGCTCGAGTTGCACACACTTTAACCTTCATCCAATGTTCTATTTAAATATTTGATTTACAAACCCGGTTTTTCGGCTTGGGACATTCCTTCAACTTATTAATAGCAGTATGTTGAATAATAGAACTTTTTAACCTTAATGTAAACTGAGATATCTCTCCCATTTCTTTACACAGCTGTATTAAACAAAGAATAATTATTATACAGAAAGAGCCAAACTGATTGAATGTGCAACTTCGTGTGTGCCGCTTAGTACGGTTCATTATATCCGCTTCTAACTTCACACAAGAGCGTGATAAAGAATTTTTACTTATTGTCTATGATTTTTAATATTTTACTGTTGTTTTACTTAATATGTAGTTTAATAAATAAACTTATTTAAATTAAGGAAATAAAAACGAATTACAAGTTTACAGCTACAGTTCTATCGTATAAATAATTTCCGGAGAGAGTTTGATGGCGTAACCTTCAATCATTTTGGATCTCTCTATAGTGATTTTGCCTATAAGTATTCCTCGTGAATATTTTTAATTTACCTTATTCAAAATTAACAGGAGCTAATAATGAACATTAATGTAAAACACACATTAATAAATGTCAGTAAAATAAATTTATCGTTTTGGAATTCAATGACAAATATAGCAGGAACATTTCTTAGTTGCACAGAAACTAATCGAGGGTTAGTTAATAAGAACGGCCTAAACCGACTAGACCACAACGTTCACTAACAAAGGGGCAATAAGAAAAGCCGAAGACAGATGCAGATCATTAACGAATCTGATAGCGCAACATTCATCCTGATCGTCCATTACTTCTTCTCAGTGTTGCGGCTTTCCATAAATTTACTAGAAAATTACACGTTTCGGCATTTAACTAACCAACGCAAACATTGTCAATAATTTATTAGTTTGTATTAATCAAGCAGTTGCTCACTTCAATTATAAAACGTTAATTTTTACTTAAGTTGTAAATATAATAAATTATTCGTTTAAGCGTTCGTGAACGATTCATGAATTAATCCACAAGCAATTTCTTTATTATTAAACTTTAAAGTCTATAATAAATAAATTAAAAAAGACATTAATGTTTAGTGTAATTCATGCGAATTTATTGATTAATGTTTAGTGTAATTCATGCGAATTTATTGATTAGGTCAGCGGATTTGAATCTACACAACTTACTCACTTATCACTTATAAAGGATTGAATTTTTATTTATTTTATTTATTTTATAAATGTTGTAAGTATATTAGGGTGTTTCAAGTCTTTTACGAAAACTTCCACTGAAACATTTAATTTCTTCTTTAATGTAAGGTCCTGATCAGGACACTATTTAGCACGTAAGTTCATAAGTTGGTAATCACCGGATTCGAATTAATTCCTTATTCGAACAAGGAGAGTTATTTATTTTATGTAAAATATATTAATTACATTGCTTCGTAATGGGATAATATATGCAGACAATATTCGTTCTAATTTACAAGGAAGGCGCGCCATTACAGTGACATTCGCGATTTGTACAATTTCATGTTTTTAAACAGACGTAGGTTTCGAGCGGCAAGGGGATGTGCTCGTTTATTACAGTCGAGTGAAACATTCCGTCTCATCAGTGATACATTCTTTTGAGCTGACTACAAATGGGAGAAAATTCATTTGTTTTTCGCAACCACGAAAAGTTTTCTGACGTGTATACAAATGTTAAGTGGAAAATTCACTCAGTGCCTATTGTTTAACTTTAACCGTGAGAATTTTTTTTTGTTGATAGCATTCAGTGAAAATTTGTTGTAAAATACCTTTAAACAATATTCGATAAATTTATTTAAAAGTAATAACAGGACAAATGCGAAATTGTTTTTAAATGCTAATGGAAATTTTTAAGTCAATAAAAGCTACACGGAACACTGTATCTACAATTAATGTTTATATTTCCATCTTAATAAACTGAATAAATAACAAACGAGTAGTAAGAACGGAATCAAAATGTAAACAGAAATGAAATTAATTTTCCGGTCGAGGAGTGTAATTTCAGTCAGTTTCGGTATCAAATTTCAATTTTAATTTATGGCGATTTTGATAAAATCACAAACATTTATTTGCAATGTTAACCAGTGCTTTTAAAATCTACAACAAACTTTCTGAGCAACTCAAGTATCTTGTCACGAAGAGTTTTGGTAGAAAAATTAAGAACGTTTTATTAAATAATCCATTTTACAGCATCAGTGAGTTGCATGAATTTAACTTTTAGGTTCAATTTGAAGTTCAATTTTGATGTATTACTTATATGTATTGTGACGTGCTTTGCATTTAAGGCAAAAAAAAAATAAAAAACTTTATAACATATAACTTATAAAGTAAAATTGTACACATTTTCAAAGAACGACCTCTACAACTCAAATACACACATTAATACGGACTTCGCATTTACAGAATGTAAAACCTGAAAGGCAGAATAAGACAAAATATTGTGTTTATTTACCTTCGTTGCAGAAAGCATCAGATATTCAAATACGACATACAATTTATTGCCTAATGGAACTGACGGCTTCTACTTTTTTCTTAAGTGCATCTAGAAAAATTTACTTATTGACTTTGGTTACAAAATGAAATGCGCATTTTAAGTCGCTCTTATATTCGCAAAAATGTTTGATATTTCAAGAAATACTTGACGCGACGATATTAATTATTTAAATAAAAAAAAGGTTTCAGATTTTTTAAAACATAAATTTTCCGGAGTGACAATAGGAAACTAGACATATTAAACCTAAATATATTACTGTTATATAGAGCCCTTTACGCTATTACGTTATCCTGACAGATGGAGGTTCAAACAATTGATAACACCGCTTTAATCACTCTGCGGAACTCATTAAGACTTTATCGCCGCTTAAACTTGGTACTAAGATATAGCCAAGAAGGCGAACAACGTGCGTGTTATTTGCGATCTGTTGGGTTTATTTTAGCCAAATAAACGTCTTGGTGGGTTAACTCGGTTGCATTACGGTCCACAATCACATTATCAAACCATTACTTTAATCGGAACCCGCGTAACCTCGATGAAATTAAGGTTCAGTTCATCTAACTCATTTAACATAATTAGTCCTTCTGCTTCGGATTAATTCTCGTTTCGAACTTATCTTACCCCGATAAATCAAGATCTTTAGTTTAACTCACTAACTAACGTTTCTCTATGTAGCCGATTTGAAATAAAAATTGTAATTGTAATAATTGTAAAATGAGATACATAATCTCATTTCACAATTATATTTTACCATCTTCATTACATAACTATACTAAATGTTATTTACATAGTTTTAATGTAATGTAGTGATAGTACGATATACAGTGTCATTCTGAAATATGTCCAACTATTTCAATAGGTGATAGCTGACCTTAACCCAAACCCAAATCCGCAAAAACGGCGGTCCTATCTTCATTTAAGATTTTCAGAAATGTCATTTTTTATGGGCATTCGACTCTAAGTACGGTCTTGTGTCAATTTCAATATGCGTTGCGTTGAAAATCAACTTCCTTTCGCAGGAATAATATGAAATGTTGCAAAATAAATTATTTTCATATTTTACTCAAAACTAAAATAAATGGGGTTTTGTTCATGGATGAGAGCAATTTCTGTGAAAATTCCATTGACGGTAGAGAAAACTTGTAACGACGTCAAATAGAACAAAATGCACAATTTAATTTTACACCTATTGTCTCTGTTGGCGGAGGCTCAGTTATGCTGTGCTATTCAAATATGTATTATAATAATTATTTAATAGTAATATTTTTTCCAATTTTAATTTCGCAATAGCATATATAATTATATTCTGTGTTATTTATCAATGGAAATAATTAAAAAATGTAATAAATAATTTGAAATATGGTAATTATAAGTTAAATAATAGAATAAAGTATAGTTAAATATAATTTAGTTAAGAAATGTTATAAAATATTCTTGTTTTAGAAATGCACCCCGGAGTATTTTGGGTTGCAGATGAAGTTGAAAATCTCGAAATTTAATTATCCATCATTCTGAAACCAAAAATGCAAATATAATAAAGTGGCTGCCTAATTTAACGGCATGAGCGTTTAGTTTATGAGCTACTTTTAACTTTTAAAATCGTAATTACTTTTATGTCCAGCGAGGGAGTTTTCAACCTAAGTTTTTACTAGAATAGTTTTTACTTACATTTTTTACTATAAAAGGCCGAACACAACTTAAAAATCTTCAGTCCGATTGTGACTCACCCGTCTAAAAGAGGAACTGCGTCTTATTGTGTTTTGTGCAGGTTAATATATTGGGTAAAACAATTACAATCAGGTGAGGGATTTTAAAATCATATTGGACATTTATTTATCAAAGTTATGTGTGTGATTATAGAATTTTGTTGAATTTCTGGTAAATATTTTTATAATTTAAGGTTAAGTTAAAGTGTTAATGATTGTATAAGGATACAAGGTAGAGTGTACCTTGTACTAATTTATGATAAATAATCTTAACACACCTGTATGATTGTTAACGTCCATGCTATCCGACATTTATAGATCAGGTAAATCATGGTCGATGGTTATATTTTGACATTTATCTAGAATAAACATCGAATAAGTTTATTTATGCATTGTACTCACTATTAATTTATTACACTAATTATATTTATTTACTTACCTTTAGTTTTAGATATTCACAGTTGATATTTAGTCAAATTAATAGCATCGATTGTTATTCACAATCCCTAGCGTAGACATTTTAGCAAGTCCGGCGTGGCTTTTTCATTGCAAACTCAAATTGTATAAAACTAGTACTCGAATTTATTTTGTTCTATATTGTTTATTTGAATAAAATATTATTTTGGAATTGTTAAATATTAGTATATTTTTGTTGTTATTTATATTTGTAAACATTATTCGTAGTTTAATAAATAGATTGATTTATTTTAAGGATTTATTGTGTTTTAATTGACATCATTATGTAAGAAACCTTATTTTAATACAATTGTAAATAAAATTATTTGTGCATGAAACATTTTAATTATAAAATTTAATTAAAATTGTAAACAAATATCATAGCATATATAATAAATTAGCGCCCAACGTGGGGCCCGTTTTAGCCGGGGCAAGCAAAATTTGGCCCATTTAAGCCAAGAAAAATTTAGCGCATTTTAGCCAATATAATAAATTGTCGTTATGCCACGGCCGCAATTGAATATTTTTATAAAATTTTTAAAATAAGGTTTTAAGGATGGCGGAAAAACAGTTTGAGGAAAGGGAACAGCAGGAAGTGAGAATGTTAGAACAAATATTTCCGGAAGAAATTATTGCAAAACCGTCTTTAGGAAGTAGAGTAGATCGTGACGATGATATCATGGCAATACGTTTAGCACCACGCACAGAGTTAGTGGTGGTTGATGGCGGCGTTTTAAGTGCAGATAGGTACATTAGGATTATTGTGCAAGACCCACGTGGTACCGTCACACATCTCGGAGAAACATTCGTCTTAATCAACACAATGCTCGTCCTAACGTAGCTCGCTGTGTAATTGACTTTTAAAACCAAGTTGGTATGAGGAAACTGAATTGTCCAGCATATTCTCCGGACCTGAATCCGATTGTACATATCTGGGACATGCTAGGCAGACGACTTAGGTCGAGAATTCCTTCTGTCCAAAATACAGAAGAAGTGAGAGCGCTTTAGTTGAAGAATGGGAGAGTTTGACTCAAGAAATGATTGACGGCGTCATCAGAAGTATCGGAAGACGGATGACTGCAGTCATAAGAGCTCGTGGGGGAAACACACATTATTGAAAAACTAATTCATATCAGTTTTCTTATTCATTAAATGTTTAAAACGAGCCAAAGAATACGAATTATTCTATTGCAAATTTATTTTTTTAACACACTTAAAAATAGCACAAAACTGCAAAACACACTGCAGTTAGTTAGCTTATCTTCGTTTTAAGAGATACCGTTAAATTTGTTAAAAATCAGTTCATTTTGAAAAAGAAAAAATACCTACTTAGAAAAAAAATCGAAATTATCTCCATTTCTTTAAATTTGCCGCCGTATTTATTTTTTTCTGTCTCGCCCTTCAACATAAAACCGTCTTTTTTGCATATTTAGGGTTGGGCTATGGTCAGCTATCGTCTGTTAAAATAGTGGGACACATTTCAGAATGAACCTGTATATCAACGTCTGATGAGTTAGTTATTATCGATCGTGTTCAAATTGATAACAATATTTTTTTGTAGACTCACTGGACTTAATGCCCGATTCTTTTATTACTAGATACTTTGCTTCAAATTTATTTCTCATATTATTTACACAATCATAGATTTAAAACGTTGATTTTAATTAATTTTTGAATAATAAATTTTATTTTAAAATTATCAATCTAGAGATATGGGCACTAGCCATTTGATTTGCAAAGGACCTTTGCATGTCTTACATGAATTTCAAACCACACGGATCCAGTCGGAAGGTGAACATATTCCAATTGAATGAACAATGACGCGAAGAACTGTAGTGTTATTAATGTCTGTTCAAGCATTGGAAATTCGCTGAATTAGTTATTCGCTCATGTTTACGTATCTCGATGTCAACCATCATGATGCAATAAATTTTCGATACTGCCAGTCACGATATAACGATTTGTATTTAAAACCTGATCAAAACTTTAACAATAAAGCAGATACGCTAGAGGTTAAATTTATTAAAACCGGATTCAATCCGGCCTAGCCGTTATGTTTTACGGTATGCTATTCATAAATATTTAATTTATCTACCCTAAACTCCAACAATAGCCAGGCTTGATTAAATTCAATTTTAATTAATAAAAGGCAACCGTCACAAACGAGAGAGGGAGTGTGAAGACCAAATGAAAATAGTAATGGTATCTACACACATTTTTGAATTACCTTCAAAAAGAAATTTTTTAAAAATGTACAGAAGATGTGACTTATTCCGTTATTTTTTCATTATGCTTTTGATAAGCACAACGTATTTTTAACAAATCGAATCGCTGTGCCCAACATTCTCAACAATATTTTCCATAAAATAAATAATTTGATAAGATATACATTTCGATAGTTCTATGTAAAGGATTACAATTGGCAATTTCTTCTCTTCTTGATGACTACTGTAAACAAATTCCAACAGCATTGTGGTAAATAAATCCTGATTGGTATACCTTTCTGTTTCACATTACAATTTATTGGGTTCGTTCTGTTTTATATAGAATAAATAAGTGAAATATGTCAGGTGTAATACGTAATCATTTCAGCTTCTTCCATTTCTAAATCTACATTTTGTTACGTTTTCTTTCAGCAGTTTCTCCACTTTGTATGTTATGTTACAACCCATTTTCCTTCTTTCTTCACTTTCCTTATCAATTATCATTCCTTTTCTCACACTCTCAGAATGCACTCACATTCAAAACTTTTGTTATGATTTTGAGCTACTGATTTTTTAAGAGGGTATAATTTTTCCTTGGCATTTATATTTCTTACATTATCACTTAGATACAATATTTCCTAGTCTTTCAATGAATTAACCGATTAATTTTATTTATTAGTTTGAAAATGACACAGTTTCCCAGTAAACACAATAGTTGATAAAACCATAATGATACGTTGATTTTGAATCAACGTAATAATGGCGTGATGATCAATGAAAATTCAACCGTATTGGTTGAAATAACGTTTTAATTACGTAGTATAGTTAATATTTATGATTATTATATTATCTTTAAGAAAGTTTAACGTAAAAATAACGTTGATAACACGTATGCGTGTTGGGTTGGGTTGAAGTCACACTTAAAAACTGAATAAATTGACTTTCAAAGTAATGGTCATTTTTTTATAATGTTGAATATCACTCAGTAAAGGCGCAAACCATTAACTACTGATATCATACGCATGGAAATAAGAATTTATATTAAATACAATTACTTTAAATAAATTAATAATGTTATATTACAAACAGTTACTTGAAAATATTATTTCAGAAATATAATACAGGGTTACGATAAAGTAATGCACAAAATTCATAAAACGTACAATGTTCATTTTTGAAAAAAATGCAAAAACACGTCAAACAGTTTATTTTATTCCGCGTCTTTTGACATAAGTCAAAAAAATAAAACGTCAAATTTGTCAAAGTTATGACGTCATCAATATTTTTTTTAATAGGAAACTAGTTTTTTTACATTATTTGTTAAAGTTTGTTTTTCTGCATTAAAAAAAAAAATAATTGAAGTAGGGGTCACATAAGAAAAAAATTAAAAAATTAATAAAAAACAAAATAAACTTGATTTTAGTAATAACTTTTAAATTAACTAAACAGTCAATTAAACCAAAACTAATTTCTTACAGGAATTGTTCAAATTGTGTCCCGTTCACTATCTGACATAGACCAAGACGATGGTAGACCTGATTTACAGAGTTTTCGATCATCTGCGGAGTTATACGAGTCATTTCATGTCTAATTCGTTCCATTAGTCTTCTAAATTGTCTGGTCGATTAACGTAGACCCGACTTTTTAAATGTCCCCACATAACAAAATCAAGAGGGGTAAGATCAGTTGACCTAGGTGGCCACTCCATAGGTCCACGTCTTCTAATCCACCTTCCTTCAAACTGGATATCCAGAAACCTTCGAACAATAAGACCATAATGTGGTGGTGCATCATCTTGTTGGAACAAAATACTGGGATCCAAGTTTTTCCTATTATTTGGATCCGGAAATGCCGCAATTAGGTCCGGAAGCACTGCCATACGAAGATGTTCCAAATATCGCTCAGCTGTTAAATTCCCGCGAAAGAAATAAGGACCAATAAATCTTCCCCTGACGATTCCTACCCAAACATTAATTTTTTGGGGGCGCTGGGTGTGTTTTGTCTGAATCCAGTGGGGATTTTCCCGATCCCAGTAGCGACAATTGTGTCGATTTACTGTACCACTTAAACAAAACGTTGCCTCGTCTGAAAATACTACACTATTAAGAAAACTTGGATTTTCGTCACAATGCCTCATGAAGATTTCACAAAATTCCAAACGTCTGTCCGGATCATTTTCTGTGAGTTCGTGAACAAGTTGAACATTGTATGGGTGCAGTTTTTCTTTTTTTAAAAACTTTACTACAAACGACTGACTAACATTTTGTTGTAAGGCAATTTCTGTTGTAGTTGCGTGAGGGTTGTCTTCTAAAGACAGCAAAATATCTAACTTTGTATCGTCGCTTATTCCTGGTCTTCCAGATTTTGGAGCATCCCTCATGCTTCCCGTTTCATTAAATTTTGCAACAATTCTGCTTACTGTGCTTCTAGCAATTGGAGGTCTTTCAAAATGTGTTTCATTAAATAAAGCACATGCTTCTTCATGACTTCGAAGTCTATCGCCGTAACCAACCATCATTAGAATTTCTATCCTTTCTCTTT